>VWPU01014276.1:0-145867 GCA_013398955.1 Callaeas wilsoni | reverse complement strand
CTCTGACTAGAAGCAAAAACCTCCGACTTTGCTATGATTTTCTTCTTAAATATGTCATCACAGAGGCGTTACCAGCCTCTCTCATTGGCCCAGTTTTGGCCAGCAACCTGTGCATCTTCAGAGCCATCGGCTCTGCCGGACATGGTGGAAGCTTCCAGCAGCTTCTCACAGGAGCCATCTTTGTGGCCCCCTGCTACCAACACCCAGGCCTTGCAAAACCAATAGAAATACTATGGAAAGCCTAAGAAAGGATGAGTTGGATTTCTGCCACTGTAAAATATTTGAAGTGTACTCTGTCTCTTGCTGGTCTCTGCATAACACTGCTTGGAAGTGCTCCGTTCTATAGGTGTTGCCCAACATAAACACCTGAAGCTGTGAATACCATGAGGTGTAGGAATCACTTGAACATAATTGCAAAATTATTTCCACAAGTCCTTTGAAATGCAGAAAAGCTTTTTAATGTAGAGAAAGTGTAAGATGAGGGTGACGGTACTAGAGATTTTATGGGTTTTGTGAAATTGTGACAGAACATTAAGCAGAATATTTGCTCTCCTTTATTTCACAAGTCTTCTCACAGGGACTGCGAGGCAAGTGTTCAAAACTGAACTAGCACAACAAATGAGGAAGTTTCAATATTGAATCTGGAACTGGATTATTCAATCCTGTTTTACTCAAAGGTAAGCTGGCTAGGGCATGTGACTTCAGTCAATGCATTGTACAGGTAACAGAAAAATTAATCTGAAAAGCAAAGAAGGTGCAGGTCCACGCCAGCATCTTTTCAAACAAAAACATTCTGAATAACTGTCAGTGTTCTGGGAAAACTCTCTAGGATGAGAAATCTACTTAATGTGTTGTATAACACTGTGATACAATCAGCTTTTTATGAAGTTGTGTTTCCCAAAGCACACAAAGTCAGCACATCACACAGGTTACAAGAATTAAATATGATGGAAACGTACAAGTGGTTGAGGGGTACACAAGGACAGTGACTTGCTGCCAGTGACTTACACAAACATCAGGAATGGTAATGACTGAGGCAAGGCAAAAAATAAACCAACACAGAAGGCCAGGTGAGGAAGGGACAGCTCTCTAACCAATTCCTGTCCATCTTTTCACTGAGATGTGGCTGGCAGAACTTCAGCCTGAATTGAGCACTGAAGTGGCAACACAAAACCTCCAAATCTCTTGTGTCTGGTATAGTCTTTGAGCTTGGCCCATCTCTTACAGCGAGAGATAGATATTTATATCCCCCTGCCATGGGTGGTACTTTCTATAAAGTCTCTTTCTACTTACTTCAATGACCAGCCACATTAAAACTATTTTTACACTAAAGACATTAATTCCTTTGAGCTATTTTTCTTCTTGAAAGTATTTCCCCATGAAGAATTTTCATTGTTCCATTAAAACAAACAAAATCCAAACCCAACAGTTTATTTACACAAGCCTGAAACAAAGTCTAGTAATTTCAAAACTTAAAAGTACCACCCCTGGTTCTTGTTCTTTTGTCTGAGCTGAATTTCAGTGCTGACAGGGGATTTAACGCCGTGTTGGTGCAGTCATAAGTAATAGAAAGTACTGTGGGATAAATAAAAGCTTATCCTCAGGGAGAAAAGGGGGGAAGCAGAGTGTGGGAATGCAGTGGTAGTGAAGGAATGGGGAATGAGGAATAAAAACAAGCAACCAACCAAACAAAAACCCACCAATATCAACCAAACAAACCCCTTCCAAAACCAGGAGCCCAACAAAGCCCCAAATCTGGTATGTGCCAAAAAGACCTGGACAGCAATTTCTATGCAACAAAAAAGCAGCATTTCTGGATCAAATACTGTTGTGGGATTTTTCCCCCATGTAAATTTTATCTCAGTTTCTAGGTGAATTAAACTTTTTTTTTTTAAATTCAAATTTTGGGATTTGGGGCAGGAAAAAATATTTTCTTTTTCACAGTGTCCCTCCATTTTTTAACTACCTCTGTCTCTTTCAAGAAACAGCCAACGCCTGCAAAGGCATATACAGCAAAATCTGATTTGCACTGCCGAGAGTAACTTTAGCAAAGAGGTTGTTTTGCAGCTCAGAGTAAAGAAAATATGCTGTCAAGACAAACTACAGCTGTTTAAATCATTCCTCTGTGAAGCAATGGTTTCCCGCAGGGAGAAGTCCCAAAAGTGTATTTGTGCATCTGCAAATGCCTTCGCTGCTCCTCTGCCCAGCACAGCGTGGAGAAAGCCGAGAAGATGAAGTCATGCTTCCACAGCTTGTGGCTTGGGTTGTTTGTTGTTGCTGCTCTTTGAACAAGTACTTCAGAAGAGGAAAAAATATTCCTCGCCGTCTCAAGCATCCCCAATAAAATCAGTGTATTTTAAGTGGCATTAAGTGTTTGAACACAGTGCAGACTCTCTGGCTGTCAATGTGTTTCTGATGTTGACCCCCACATGCTGCAGCACATCACAACCGTATGGATGTAAGCATAACTAACGGCAACACTGAGAAAATGCTTACAGATGTTCCATCTAGTTTTGCTCCAAGGGACTTTGGTACTTGGGCAGGGAACACCTTCTGGAGAGCCATATGGCTGTGGGCCAAATTCTATTCAAAAATGCCCTAAACTGACCTGGAGCTGCTCCTGACAGCAGATAGCATAGGGCAGGGATTGCTTCTGCACATCCTTATCCATGGCATGGCTTTATGCCAGGCTGTGCTCTCTTGATTCTGGAGATATAAGATTACAGAACGGTTTGGGATGGAAGAGGCCTTAAAATCTTCTTATTCCAACTTCCCTACCATGGGCAGGGAAACCTTCCAGGGTGCTGAGAGTCTCATTCAGCCTTCAACACTTCCAGGGACAGAGCATCCACAGCCTCACTGGGCAAACTGTTCCAGTGCCTCACTACCCTCACAGCACCATCATCTCTATCAGAGCAGTTTCAAGACAAAAATCAGACCTAAAACATCTGTATTTGCCAAAACAGAAGAGTTAGAAGTAATGAATTTAATTTTTTTTTTTTTGGTCAGGCAGGGCCAGGATGTAGTCTATACCAGGAAATAGGGACAGGTAGAAAAGAAAAATTCAGTCAGGAATAAGGACTCAGGGAAGAATTAGGAAAGAAAACACCTTCATGTCTGTCATTTTCAAGGAAGAGGTGCTAAGACCTGTCTGTAATAGTGAAAGAAGAGTCTCTGAAGCCACAGCTGGAAATTGGACAGTTAGTGTGGGAGTACAGCTGAGCCCTCAGCTCCAGGAACAGGTGTTCAGGTGTCCACTGCCACTCAGGAGAGCACCCTTTGTCCAGATGCCAGGAGGCATCTTCTGACAGCACAGGTATGAAGAAACCTCAAAAAGCAAACAAAAATCCCCTCACCTTTCACCCCCCTGCCCCTAAACTACATGTTTCCAATTTGAAGATGTTACTGTAATCAGGGAAACAAGCAGCAGCTCTGAGTAGGCCTTGGATTTGGCTGTGCAGGGACACAAGGACACAGCAGACACCACAGCCTGCACTCCCTCAGAGACGTGCTCGTCAGGATTTGTTTTAGAAGTCACTGAAGCAGACCAGGGGCTCTGCCTGTCTTGGCACATCAGCTCTTGGCTGTCAGTGCCGGCTCTCCCAGGCACCTCATCTCCTTGAGCTGCTGGAGCCTGCCCTGACAGAGGGATGAGGAGCATGTCCAGGGCTTCCAGTCCTAGGGGCTGTGGACACCAGGGAGCGATGGCGACTGGTGGCTCTGCACTCCCCAGCCTGACCTCCCGTGAGCTTCGGGCTGTGTCCAGCGGACCCAGAGCTGTCCAGCGCTGAGCTGGAAAGGCTAAAGCAACACTTGTTAATGCAGCTCTTCAGGAAAGTGCTGGATTAGCCCGGATTAGCAGCGGGCACTGTGGCTGCACATAATGAATTATGTAAAATGGGCCTGTTAGTGTAAAGCAGATGTACGGCCACATGACTTCAGCTGCAGGCACAGCCAGGAATAAAACAGAGTGGATTCAGTTAGGGAAGGATCAAAAAAGGGGGGATTTCATATATTTCCCAACATGCACTGTGTCCTACTGCTTTTGCAGTGATATTTGAAAACAACACAATACAGTGGTTCCAGCATGGGAAGCAAGAACAAGTTCCCCACTTACAATTAGGGGAAACCACTTCCCTCTGCCTTTTCATTCACAGTTTCATGACTCAGGAAATACCATATGAGCCTCCGGGAACAGCAATCAGCCACAGGCACTCCCGAAGAGATACTGAAGATACAGTCTAATCATTTTCCATTTAAACAAAAATGCTTTCACCTAATAGGATTAGCCTCTGCATTTTGATAACATGCTTCCCTTCAGAGTTTGGTTTTCTATCAACTTAAATGAACCCAGCTGACAATTAAACAACTAGCACAGAGACAGTCACAAGCCAGCAAGGATAAATATGGGAAAATTAACCACTGGGAAGAAGGAAAGACAGGACAGCTAATGTTTTCAAAACAAATATAAATGAGATTAATTTAGATTGAAATGTGGTCAACATCCCCTTTAGATAAAATACATGAAAATGCTAATTTTGGATAATACGACCCAGAGCCCAGTGATATCAGACATTTTTTTCCATAGGCAAACTTCACACGAGCAAGTGCTAATTGATGTAAAACCACACAATGAATAATTTGTCTGCAGTGACTTGGTAAAATGGCAAAGGCAGATGGATACTCTGTACAGACAGGTAAAATTATGTGATTTGAGCATTCAGAGAGGACCCCTTTCCTTCTGCTTCCAGTTTTGGTAGATGGACTGGTCACGGGGACCTCCCCAGTTTCTGACCGCTAGCAAGATTTCCATTCCTGAGCAATCTCATAAATGATCCTGCCAAAGCACAGCCACCAGTTCTTGTAAAGCTTATACTTTTGGTCTGCCCCGCCTAGGTTTAGGCTAAGACACAGAACTGAACATATGTTAATGGACTGTCAGAGAGAAGAAGACACACATCCACCTCCACCTTCATCTTCTGTGAGGCTCCTGCACTATCCAGTGGCAGGAAAAGTGAGAATTTGCTGTGTGTTTGCCAGACAAAAGTGGCAGGGCTTTAGGGGAATGTACTGAAATGGTTTTAGCCTTTCTGGAGAGATTCCTCCCTGTGAAAGGATATGCATCCTCCACTAGGAAATTCACTTTCTGATCACACCAGAATCAAACTTCTACCTGCTCTTTCAGCACTTATAGTCAGTCACTAGAAGAGGTACAGAGACTCCACTGCCAGCCATATGCACACATCCTGTTCTTTGGGATTATACAATTTACCACTACTGCAAATCTGGATAAAATCAGTTTGTAATGGAAAACAGCCAAAAAAATCTGAGGCTGGTCAGAAGAATATAGAATTTAAACAAATGCTTTCTTTGTTCCACTGCACTTCATGTTAATAGAGATATCCAAGAGAAGCTCTGGAGATTTCATTGCCGCCCAGCTGATGGTTTAGACATGATCACACACTCTTTGCAGTGAGTTTATACCCATCACTTTGCACCATGCTATGTTAGAAGGGTAACATGGCAGTAACAAACTAGTGGCCAGCTAGCATGGAAAAGAATGCCAGCATCAACACAATAGCTGCTTGACAGCCTCCTGGTTAACAGCAATAATCCTATATTGCTATCACATGTCTTTGACAATTTTGACACAAGCACTGCAAAAAAAAGGAAAGAAGATCCAAAGGAAAATGCTCAACAGTCTGAGCAAAACAAAGTCTCATAGCTGTATGTATCAATAAATTGTGAAAATAAAGTTTTTCTACTCCTTCTAAACCATAGGTTTTGGATTTGGATTTTGCCTTTCAAATTGACTGCTTTTAGAAAAATGTATTTTATATTTTCAAAGAAACCAACATCCCCTGTATGAGCATGGAAGAGGAAAAAGAGCATATTATGAATGCTGCTTAGTTCAGAATCTAGATATTTGTCTGCAAAAAATAATAGTACTTTGATTGAGAAAAGATTTATGAACAAGCGAATCAAATGGCACGGAAGTTGCCGGGAAATGTGCGCTGCAGCATTTTCTATTGCAGAACTCAGAGCTGCCGATGAGCTCTGTACATTTCGGTGATTTTCATTGAAATTCAGCGCACTACGTTGCAGGCAGGGAAGTCTGCCAAAGATTTTATTTTTAAGACGCAGCAGCTACATGACCCATTTTTGCCTTCAACAACTAGCAACTTCTCCCTCAAAAGAAAAAGGAGACATAAAACCCAGTGCAGATTTGAGTACCTGTGTTTTGCTTTCTCCCACAGAGATGATGTGGACAAGCAGCAAGGATTGAGAGTGGATAGCTACTGAGACCTAGCTGGTTTTCTTCCTCGTTCTGTTTTTAATCTCCTCATGTCCAGAAGAAATGAAAGACTATGTGCCTGTTGTTTGCTGATGCCCTAACAAAAACAGATCTTGTCTGACAGCATCAGGGTAACAATGGCATTTGCCATCCCCTCCAGAAGAGTCCTCGGCCACCCCCAGACACAATCCAGTTCCTGCTTTGGCTGCGTGTCAGTCAGCTGGTCCTCTCACTGCAGAGATGGCAGAGGGCTCAGGAGCCCAGTATTTATGTAACACTACAGCGGAGGAGAACAGCCTGTTCCTCGGGCTTCCTATGGCTCACACTTCCAGGAAGAACTGGACTCACTGCCCACGGGGAGGAACAAAGCGGTTCGTCCAATTCCTCAAGCTGAGACGGACATGGCAAAGTTGGAAAGTGTGAAGTGGAAAAAAACAAAAATAATTAAAAACCCCAGAGCAGCTACAGCGCAAATAGACACGGCTGTGCTGTGTCTCACTACACACGTCAGTGGGGAAAGATGTGCTTCTTATGCCTCATTAGGACAAAACTCATCCTGACTCCCCACTTGAGTCCCACAGCATGCACACCAATCTAACCCACAGCTTTAAAACCAATATTAGTCATGCCAAACCTTTAACCCCCCTCCAGTGCCCCCACTTCATAGTAAGGCAGACCAAACCCCTGTTTTTATAGTCACAGTTTTTTGCCTGCTTGGAAACTGTCAGATTCATATTTTCAAGCTTCTCTGCACTGCAATCAGTACACTTGCTTTTTTTTTATTTTTAAACTGAAAACTGGGACTCCAAGTGTTTTTAACTGCAGGAAGAAGCCAAGCTCATGAAATTTTCTGCAGGAAGTACAGGTATGCCTATTTCCACTGCTTCGAAACAGAAATCTTACATTCTGTCTATCTGCCCAGTTAAATCATTATATGTGATTATTTAACACTGCAGTAGATGAGTACTCCAGGCTTCCTAGGCAAAAAGAATGGAAACTTGCACCATGGTTTATAAGGAATACACAATAAAGATACACAATAAAACTGCCACCTAAAGGTGCAACTGCTTGTGGCTCTTTATGCACACTCTAATAACCTAGAGGACACTCAAGATCAGGAAATAGGCATGAATTGATGTGTATTTTAGCAACTAAGGTTACAGATTATCTGAAAACCAGGAATTTGGGACAGGTTTCTTGCTGTACGATGTCTGCATTTACTCTCTGTTGCACACACAATATCCTTGCTATAATTCTATTAGTTGCACAAGCACATGTGTAAAGGAAGGCCTTGCTTATCATCTAAATATGTCAAAAATATCACATTCTTAAGCAGATTAACAAATTTGGTTCTCCGCTGTAGACATGATTTGTACTCAACTGAAGATTAACCTTTCCTGATCACTGCTTCTCTTGACTAGAGCTCCAAGCAAACAATGATGTACATTTTATACGTGCACATACATGAAAGCAAAATAAAACAAAAATTAGGAAGGCCAGTGCAGTGGATGACTTCCCAGAATACATTTGGCTGATGTTGTGAAGACTGACAGGACAAGATGAAACACAGGTAAAGTAAAGCAGTCCAATGGAGGAGGGACTCCTCCTAACTGGGAAGAAAGAATCCAAATTAATTCACTTGTTACTTCTTTGAGGTTGATTTGGATCTTTACTATTCGTTTCTATCATTTAAGCAATCAGGATTTTAAAAAATTTATTTTACTAGAGTACAGCAGCTATGATTTTTTATTGCGGTTTGATTCCAAAATGGAATTTTCTTAAAGAATAGAGAAGTATCTCACCCAAACTTACAGATTGCCCAATTTCCTGATACAGATCTCAGAGACTCAGTGTTCATCCTTCATCCTAACTCTCAGAGCAGTCTAATGTTCAGAGGCCTTCTGGTGGCTCATACTCTACAGTCACAGCCAAAGAGGGTCGTTTACTGCTTCAGATGCTGCTGTGTATAAAATAAAAGCTGCCTGCACGCTCTTGCCCTTTTTATCAGATTTTTCCAGGACTTTTCTGCTGTGTTTGCCATCACAATGGTTCAGAGGCCTTCCTGGGAACAACAATGTACATGCACAACGGGCATCTGGGAATCCAGAGACTGAACATCACTTGAAGCAGTTCCCTAAAAACATCAAGGGACAAAGACCAGTACAACAGGGCTTGGACTAATAATAGTCCAGCTACTACTGTGATGAAGTGAGTCAGATCTTCAGAGAGCTCTACGAATGTTTTCAGGCTTTCAATACTTCTGAATGTCTTCCACAAAGTCAGAACAATGTGAGGAGGGGGAAAAAAAGGAGGGCACTGATTTGGATTCAAGATGAGAACTACCAAAGTCCCGGAATACAGACAAAACACCTTAGTTATTTTAGAGAAGAAACTGCAGGATTTAAAAATATGTCTAAATTCACAAGATCAGTGACAAGGAGTATTTGTGAAAATTTTACTTCAAAAGGTTGGATTAATCTGGATAGAAAGCAGGAGCAGCATTGGTAACCAGTTGTAAGAAATAAAGACTGAAGAATGCTCAACACCCATTTTTCCAACAAATCACTGGGCCAGAAATCCTGGTAATTTATTCTATGACTGCCCATAAGTTTTTGTATTCCTGAGGATGCAAGCCAAGGAATTTTGTGTCTTTGTGCAAAGCAGTCTGAACAGATAATTCCCCCTGTGTTTATAAAATAGCCATATTAAAATGTTTAAGATTTTAAGATAGAATAATGTGACAAAAGTCCATAGCATACACTGTGGCTGAGGTTTCTTTGGTATTTTTGGTCTCCAGCAAGCAAACCCATCCTTGTTTTGGCTGGCTAAGCCTGGAACTCTCTTGATCAACTACTTGACCAAGCACATTAAGGAGCTCTGTGAAAGGTAAAAGCAATTCTGTGTCCTGCAATATCTGATATTCCTTCTAGTTCCATAAAGTTCTGTTCCCCACAAGTTTCATACTTGAATTTTAAACAGAATTATACCAACACTTTCCATTACCTTTAAATACTCCTATAGAATATATTTCTTAAAAACCCTTGTAACTGCTATGCAGTAATTTTAGGCAGCCACTTAATGCTCTCTCATATTAAGCAACCTTTAATTTAATGAGCCCATTCAAAGTGTCTAAACACTCAAATTACAGAGCACCAGAACTTTTCCTCAAAACCCCTGCAGTAATCCTATTTTCTTCATATCCTTGGGTGATCGAGTAGTGCTTCATTGTATTTTAACCCAGCACATACTCTGAAGAGGCAGATATCACAAAGCAATAGTCTCAAATGGATCCAATCCAGTTCCTGCGGTGAAGCTGGTTTAGTTAATGATTACTTTAATCTTATCTATAAATTCCCTTTCATGTTAAACATTCATTTGCTCTGCGCTACTAAAACAGCAGCCACAAAAAGGACTTTGTTATTTTGTTTTACTTTATTTTCTTCTTTGTGCAAAACTCCCATGTTTTCATTAGAAGAACACTTCAGTAACAAAAATGTATTTTTTTCCCCAGAATTTTTTCTTTTAGCAAGCAGATTATTGACTATAGCATTTTATTCTGAGAGCTGATTGAATAGTTGACTTTTGTCAATTCTGCCCTCAAGATTCCCATATTCAATTAACAAAGCTGGTGGAACAAGATATCCAGGGAAAATATAAAGACACTTTTCTTCTTTTTCCGATGAAATTCTACTGACACAATACATTGATACAGAAAACACCAAAGACACCCAAGCACTGGATGAGCTACAGTGATAAGACACCCTGGCACCACTGGCAAAGGAGAAGTGCACACAGAGAAAATATGCAAGAAATTGAAGAGACAGAGTGCTTATTTTTTCCAGAGGACACTATGTGTTTCTTGCTCTGCTAGCTACCAGAGAACTGAGAAAAATCAGTAGGGACAGCCTGTGAGCCTGAAGAGAGGCTGGAGCACACAGGAAGCTCAGCAGGGACAAAACAGCCAAGACCCTCCCTTTCACAGAAGGCTCAGGACAAGCAAGAGCCTGTGCAGAGCTTCCCTGGCTCGCCCTGCTCAGAGCTCACACCAAGTAACCAAAATCCACCAGAACCAAGAGCACTGCCTAGATGTGGACTGACAGCACAGTGACATGTGTAGCTCTAGGCCAGGCACAGAAGCATTCCTGCAGCTGAGTCACAGCACCAGGGAGCTGTGAGTGGGTGTGAAGCAGTTAGAAAACCACAAGCCTACCACGGGATGACTGTCAGAGATGACTGGCGGTTTTCGCTTTGAACCTGTTTGTGACTAGTGCAGATATCTGAATGCTGCTGTGTCTTTTACAAAGATAATGGTTGGAGCCTTTTGGAGATTGTGCCCCTTTGGCTGTAAAGTCAGAGTCACTTTACCTGTGAAACACAGGAGGTCAAAATGACTCAATATGAGATGGGTTCTGATGGGACTTAGAGTCCATGACCAGCTACTGCCTTTGTGATCAACATGTAAACATAAAAGTGTTGAATCATGGTAACAAGCAACTGTTGAAGCGACCCCAGACTTTTTTTTAATGGAAACACGCATTTTAAAACAGAGAACAAACAATGGGTTACATGAGGTGAGTTGTTGTCCAGACTGGAGAAGATTCCAAGCAGACCTTATAGTGGCATTTCAATACCTGTAGGGGAACTACAAGAGAGGTGGAGAGGGACTTCTTATGTGGAGTGATAGGACAAGGAGGAATAGCTTCAAATGGACAGAGAACAGGTTTAGACTAGATGTTAGGAAGAAATTCTTTACTATGAGGGTGGTGAGACACTGGAACAGGTTGCCTAGAAAAAGTTGTGAATGCCCCATCCCTGAAAACATTCAAGATGAAGCTGGAAGGGGCCCTAAACAACCTGATCTAGTGGGTGGCATCCTTGCCTGCCCACAGCAGGGGCTTGGAACTAGGTGAGCTTTAAGCCCCTCCAAACCAAACCATTCCACGGTTCTATTTTATGATTTGCTTGATCCAGGAGTAGTGAGATGCTGCATGTTATATGGCACTGCTCCAAGGCTAAGTTATTATCCGGCGTATGACAGAAGCACTGAACACTCATAGAATCACAGAACGGTTTGGGTTGGAAGGGACCCCAAAAATCATCTGATTCCATCTCCCCTGACATGGGTAGAGATATCTTTCACTAAACCAGGTTGCTCAGAGCCCAATCCAACCTGTCCTTGAACAGTCCCAGGGATGGGGCATGTAACTATCTTCCAAATGTCATGACATTCTTGACTGTGCAATTCAAGTAAGTATTAATAGCAAGCATTAAAGTTCTTCAGTTTCTCCAAGTACACAAAGCACATCCCTGGATATTGCTGCTGGAGATCACTCCTGCTAATTTCATGGAATAGCAAGTAATTCCCCACACTCTCTACTGCCTGCCAAAGTTAGGACAGATAAACAGGTGAACTGAGCAAACATATTAGAAAATAAAATAATTGTGTGAAAACACTTTCACACATAGTCCAAGACACAGTTGCTGTTGTATAAGCACGGCCACTTTAAAATTTTATCATTAAGACAGAGGACCTGAGACATGGTCATAGCCAGATATGGAGGGGAAACAGATGCTTTTTGTGGAAGATGCTTTATATACTGGATTTAAAATAAGTTAAACTCGTTAGATACTCATTTTAGATACAAAACTTTGAGTGAAAGAAATAGTGCCTGTCATCCAAAAGCACTAGACTCACCTGACCTTAGGAAAAAAAGATGGAACTCATCCCACACTGTCATTATGGAAAGAGCTGTTTGCATTCATACTGGACAGACCAATGAAGTGGATTTCTGTCTTCTCTGCTTTTAAAACCATGGAAAATCAATGCTTTTGGGTAGATTTTGGAAGAACATCTGAATATACCGTGAATGACTTCATCTATTACTTTTACCCTTTCCAGGCAAAAAACCCAACAGATTAGACATTCCATGAAACATTTTTCATCCATCAGGACTTGCTTGGTATGAGATTTGTTGAAACATATGGCATAACAGTACCTCCTAAACAGAGGTATTTATTAAAGAAAACAGTTATAAATATAGCTCCAAATAAACAGCTTTCAGTAAGAAAAGCTGTCCAGCTTTACCTCCTTTGTTTATCCAGGCTAGATCTTCCTTGGAGCACTGTGTACCACACAGATAGCCAACAGCTGAATATTAGTCCAAAATACTACAGTGTCATTATGGTTTGCTTAAAACCGACTTTATACTGCTCTGGCTCCTCTTTTCCAAAAACAGTCCTTGGCCAAAATCAGCAAAGCAAAAAAGCTCACTGAGAACAGAATTGTTTATTCCAAAGGGGATAACTAGAAAGATGAAGGACAGACTGACTGCTGGCATGGAAAATGGCTCAAAGACATCTGTTTAACAGCTGACCCACACCCACTACACAATGGACTGAAACATCTACAAATTAGCTACTGAAATCCCCAGTTTATAGCTCAGTATTGCTTTAGTGCAATAAAAAGCTGTGGGTTAAACTGTTGGAGCTCAGCAGCGAAAGCACAGGGACAGGCCAGAGCACTGGGGGTTCTGACCTCTTTGGTCTCACTGTTCCCACCCACCAGCCAGAACTAAAATATTTAGAGGACCCAAGTTCATCAGCCGTGTTCTGTACATTTAATATTACCAATATAAGCAATACTGAAGTGTTTCAGTGGTGTATTGGGATTGAGGCAGGAACACTGCTAACGCCTAAGCTGCTCTGGAAATAGGTATGCGCAGTACCAAGAGAAATGTAAAATGTACATTTGCAACCCAACTTTACCAACATTCCAAATTTTACAAGCACTTTGTGCAAATTAAACTGAAGGGACTGAGGTGCTTGCCTTACCACAGCAGCCTGCCTGCAGTCCCATGACAGCACTGCAGCAAGCCAGAGTAACTGATGACTTAGCTTTATCATAGCAACCAAATTCTTCAAATTCTGTTTTTTAAAAAAAATTTATTTTACTAAAACGAGATAGGGTTTGGAAGGATTGAACACCTGCCACTTTCTCTGTCCTTCACTTATTGCCCATCTGCAGCTGACAAAAGTGTTAAAGGATACAAATAGCAGGGGGAAGAAAAGCGGAGCAGCAAATCTTTTCTTTGATTTGCATAGTTTCTCCAGGCATAAATTCAGCAAAATGCACAGATTTTCTCTCTAATGGTTTCCCTAGTCTAACAATTTGCAAAAGAAGCTAAGTCTAGAAGAATGGAATCTCTCATCCCCTATATCAAGGGCATCTCAAAGGTTTCAACCTTTAATCCAGCATGGACTTCAGTATTAACTTCACAGACAGGTATAGGAGAACTACGATATAAAGCTGCCAAATCCCAAATGCCCAGATCAAATGAGCACTTACTCTTTAATTCATAAGGATGTGGATGTAAAGTAGAAAATTTCAGGCCCTCTGTAGGCAAGACATGAGTTCAGGACTCATGAGACAAAAGATCAAATATCACCTCTTCCCACCTAAGGTGTGACCTACAGCATCCTAAATTAGGCTTCCTCTTCTAACCCATCGGGAAGCCACATCTCCCTACACTTGCTCTGTTGTAGGGATTATCTAAGTGAGGCTCACTGTGCCCCTTTTCTTTTATATGCAGACAGTTCTGACTGAAGAATATATTTTGTTTCCTTTTTTTTAATAAAGCCCGGAAATAAACATGTATGTCTTCCTCTCGTAAGGCTCAGGTTCAGCTTGTGGTCTCTTACTCCTGGCACTCCCATTATGAGTGATTCAAGGCTGCTCTTGCCACAGAGGTCACTACTCCATCACGGGTGGTTTGTCCAGCCTACGCTGTGCTTGGCAGCTGTATTTTTTAATCTGTGTTTTGCACGCTTGTTACGACTCACTGCATGGGTTCACCCAGAGCAATGGGACCATTTAGACATCAGGAAAATAGACCACTTTAAATATTTGCTATTACAGAATAACCCCAGTCTGGAGCCCATCCACTATGAAGTAAGTGCCCTGGGTAACTTCACCTGTAAATCTCTTTTTTATTCTTAAATAATTTGTATTATGACTTACCATCCAATTCTGGGAGCTCTAGGAGAGATGGCATTGAGCCTGGGTGGGCAGAACAGAGACACCTAGAGAACTCAAGAACAGGACATGCACATCTTTCATCTTTCTTTCCCTGCTTTCATGCAGTAAGTCTCTCTGGCTCTCCAGCTCAGCCTTCTGCTCTGTCCCCAACACAGATAAAAGTGACCTCCACGATCTCATATTCTTCTGACCACAGCGGAGACTGAAACTCTCTCACTAAAGTGTGACCCAGGGGCTCAAAGACAGTCCATACAAACACATTGGGATTTCATCCTGCCATGTCAGTGTTTCACGTGGCTGTAAGGCACTGCTCTTAAAAGTCACACAAAAAGGCTCAGCCCCTGACATACTCCTTCATGATCTGAAATCTCAATTCAGCATGTTTGCTTTGTCCCCTTCTTTTCTTCTAAGTCAGATTTTAGTTGCTCCAAATAAAGACAAACCTAAAGAAACTCACATTTAGGCATTACTGAGAAATCGTCCTACGAGCGCCCATTAAAACTGACAATCCAGATGCAGCCTGACCCAGAAGTCCTAAATTGCTGATTGCTAGAAGCTAAAAGAACAGTCCAGGAGAGTTCTTGCTGTTCTTCCCTCAGCACTTAAAAGGCCACTGCAGAGAATGAAGATGATTGTATCTCAGCTGAGAGCCTGCTTACTTTGTGTCTCATCATCACTCGTATCTTTTGAGGGCAGAGAAAATGGTCTTTTTGGTCTGTATCTTATTTTGTGCTTCCTGTATTCAAATGGTGGCAAGAAACAGACCAAATTTTCAACATGGTGGTGAGGAAATGATGCCTTTTCATATCCCAGAACCAAAAAGAAACAGACATTTCTAGGATCTGGCCAAAATTTTGAATATTCCAATTTTTAAAAATTGGAATAAAATCATATTCTCAGGTTTTCTTACCTTACGAGTCACTGTAATCCCACCATGTAAAGAAAAGGAGGCAAAAATAGCTTAACACAGACAATTGCAATAAAAATAAGCACAGTATTCTTTGAAAAGGACAGAATTTCATCAACTCCAGCTCCTCCAAGCTAAGCTGAGTACTCAGCACTATGACAACAACCTCCTGGCACACTGTTCAAGGCCAAAAGAAACCAGCGAGCGTTTGTGCGGTCTCTGGGAAGGCAGCAGATCCCACACTCACCATCTGGCTGGAACTCTTTGGAAGACAGGCACTTCCCATACAAAACCTCCAGGTTCTCCATTCGAGGTCGACAGGCAGAGCACAGCCTGCCTCACTCTGACAAAAACCAGAACCACGCAGACCTTCAAATTCATCACACCAAGAACCTTCTGTTGAGATAATTTCGTCAACTCTATTCATTACCAACGTGTCCCTGAGGATTCTGCCAGGAAGAGGCCGAATCACAGCGTTTCTGCTTCTGGGTGTTTCATTGTGGCACAAGGTCTCATCCAAGTGACTTGCCCCTAACAGAGATAAATATCGTGTTCAGCTGGACTTCTGCTGATAGCCAGAGCCCCGGGCAGGGCCAATCTTTTGTTCCTGTGACAACTATTGAGAGCATGGCTGGGTAGGAATTTAGATGAATTCTTGATTAAACTTACGGAACACAAGTGACAAGCATGTGAGACAGAGTTTGCCCATCTTTACCCAATAAAATTCAAGCTTATATATGCAAGAAACTGATTTTTTGTTCAGGTATTCTTTCTACTACACACATAATTAAGACCATAGTGTCCTTGCCAAACAATTCTATTTTTTTACTACCTGAAAACGTCAATCTAATTGTCTATTCAGGGAGCCTTACTACACAATTATGATAAAATTGAGGGTTTTCTTTCCACCCCGTAGAGAAATAATCTCTTGGCCTGTGGCTCCAAATCCACTCTCCTCTGTGTTTCATGGCTGTTTTTTAAACTGTATTTGTTACAGCTATGGAATTGATTTCGTGCCTTACAATTACTGCTGGCTTTGCCAGTCACTACGCCCAGTCATCACCTAGGCTGGCAAGTGTTCTCCATCTGAAGCTATAAATATAGGTAAGTGTTTTGAGTCCTTTAATATCACCTGCCTGGCACCTTGCAGCAACTGCTAGGTATGACCAAAGCATCGTAGCAAATAAATCCCCATTTCCCAGTATTGCAAGTCATCCTTGTAAGGCTGGTATGCACATTCAAGAGACATTTCATATTAACCTGTTACAAAGATAACTACCTGCAACACTTTTCACTATCCAAAGCTTCAAGCAAAAAGTCTGTCAGCAAAATCTAAACTCACCTCTGCTTTTTTGCAGAGGTATAACTATTCCTTTTTCCCCTAAAATGCATTTTGATATCATAAAACTTTCTTTTTTTTTCTTCCTCCAAAGTAAAAACAACTTTATCTTCTTTTCTCTACAGGCACTAGATTCAGAGAGATGTAGCTCTGGATGACTTATGCCATAAGTCATAGTTTTAAGCAACTAGAAGTAACCTACAATATAGAAATAATCTTGCTTTCTACTCTAGTGTCTTTAGGGCCAGTAGCAAGGGAGGTTTTAGATCCCAGTGTGCAAACCCAACCAAAACCACATTCTTAAGACCGCATCGAGCACTCACAGAACCTACTATGGCATTTCTGGATGTTTATGTTTCATTTTGTGGTCAGGAAACTCATTTTCGCACATGGCCATGAGATTTTTGGCCTAAACTTTGCAACACATAGTACCTATAAAGTCATACAATGTGCCTGCTTCAATCAGCACTACTTCAAGAAACTTAAAATTTTCATTCTGGGCTCCTATATGAATTTAGTATAAATTTAGCAATTGTTATGACCGAAGTATGAACACAGAAACAAACTGCTCCTTCAGACTATTTGCTGTAGTTTGCTTAAAATAAACTCAATTATAATATAAGCTTAAAACACTTAGATCAGTTCAGCCATGCAACTGTGTATTCTTCTCAGTTAACAGAGAACCCCACTGCCTTAAACATATACCATGCATAAGGCACGTGTTGTTACTCCCTGCCCACAGCTCTTCATAAGCTGGTTCCACCCCATGCCAACATACACGGCTCCAAATGGAGACAGTCCAGAAATAGCATTTCTCTGGTATTTACTCCAGCAATCCACAGTTAATCTCAGAAATTCTGCGATGTATTCCATCTATTCCTTAACACACTATATTAAACATAAGCAATAATGCCATGCATGAGTTACTCTTGCAGTGAAGCAAATTTTTCTCTTGCCCCAACATAAAAACTGGAGTGACATCTGCTGTTTCGCATGCAGTTTTAGAAACAAGATTTTTCATTTAGCAGCCATTTTGATTAAACAGATGCAACAGACCTTCTTAACACCTCAAACCAGGACACGTGCACTCACATTCCCCTCAGAATTCTGCTCTTCTGTGGAACACTCATATAAAGAACTCCTTGAAGGGATTTTACATTCACAAAGAGATCAAGTGCATACAGCTTTTATAAATTTTATTTGATGCTGTAATATTTCAGTACCCAAAGGAGGGTTTTGCACAGCAATTTTTGTTATTAGAAATCTAAACTAATTTCTCTGCTGATTTGCTTTGGAGATGAGTTCTTTATTTGGAAAGGCTCACTCTATACCAATAAAAGAAGATGAGACTGGATTACTCTATACAGGGTTCAAAAGTATTCCACTTTCTTAGCATTTTGTAATTTATTCTTCTAATTAGTTAATTTCAAAGGTAAGAAACAGCAAGGGCATCTTTAGCTGTCTTTGCTACTACCCCAAATAACCATGTTTCAGCTGAAAACAGCTTTCAATCAGAAATGTTCCCAGCTGTAGAACATTAACACATCTGACTGGCCAGATCAATTTATGGAACAAAAAAGAATAATTTATGGACAAATTCACAAGTCAAGCATCGTGACAGGACAGTACAAAACCTGATTCAGCAAAGATATCTGGGTCAAACACAAAGCATGGAAGTCAGTGCAATGCTGATCACAACTACATGACTCTGTATCACTTCAGTGATACAGAGACAGGCAGTTTCAGGAAATGCTTTCTAGGCTCATGATTTCAAATACCCAAAAAGGACTCAAGTTAAAACTTAAACTCTAATTTTCCTTCCCTCCCCACTGCTGGCGATCCCAAAGAAGAAAGACAGCACACCAGGGTTAAGGCACGCAAAACCAAGCGGAGAATTTCTCCTGCCTTTGTTAGTTACAGGAGAAATATTTCCTCGCTTGCTTAAAAATGAAGCAGTGGAAAGCAGAAAAAGAGAAAAAAGTCTGGCAACAGACAGATAGCCATGTCACACAACTCCCCGCTTAGCAGGCACGATGCTGGTGCAAAGTAAATGTAGAAAAACTCACGTTTTGGAGTCATCTCATGGACTGCAGCACATGCGATGATGGAGGGGCCGTGGGTCAATCCCATACACACTCGTATCCTCAGACCACTCCTGAGGAGGCTTTTATGGGTGTGGGTAGGTGGTCTTCCAGTCTGAACTCCCTCACAAAGTGTTGCTGGGCCATTCCCCTTCTCAGAGATACTGGGGAGCGATCTCAGCCTTCCCAGAAAGCGTCCACACTCTGGAAGCTCCCCGGTCCTTAAGCACACCAATCGATCCTTGTTCTCCACAGGTAGTTCCCTGGGATCGGTCTCCGAGGGGAGCAGGGCAGCCTGTCACAGCTGCCCTGGATAACAACCATCAGCAAGCACAGTTTTATCTCACCCTTGTCAAAGAGAAGCTGGGTTTTTCTTTGCCCCTGCCTTTTCCGAGGTCACCTCTCCGGCTGGCTGATCTCTAGGGGTGCCTGTCCCTCCTGAAGCACTCACTGAACAGGAAAAAAAAAAACATTTTCCCAGCACCTCCTCCAGGACTAGGCTTTGCTGACAGCTCTAGTGCTCTTCCCTGGCTCCAGGTTTCACTAAACCCAGCGATTTTTAACACCCCTCAGCAGCCCCCGAGAGGCCTCACAAAATGGCTCCCTGTGAGGCACTTCATGAGCGCTGTGGGGAGCAGGGGCTCCCAGCCAGGCCCAGCAGCTGCACCACGGGGCGCGGCCCAGCCCTCTGCCCTAGGCCTGCTGCAGCTCTCCTTAAACGCATCCAAAAAACGGCAAAATGCCACTTGGCAGCGAGGAATTTAGGGGGAAGGTGTGGGAAACATGGCGGGAGAGGTTTATCTCGACCCAGGAGGTTTTTCATCCTGTTTTCTCCCTCTGTCGAGCCGAGGGGGTGAGCAAGTGGCTGGACAGGCGCATGGCAGGAGAAATACTAGTTACGAAGAGTAATAAATGAGGGTGAAATAGTTTTGCTTCTGGCTCTTAAAGTCACAAAGTCTTCCAAGAACTGAAAGTACCACAGTCCCTACAACTCCCTGAAAAATCCATTCAGCCATTGCCCGAGTGCACCATCCATCAGCAGAGCCTGCAAAGCCCACACGCAAACAGTGACTCAGGGTCCTTCCGAGTCATCGCCACGTATTAGGGAACTCATTTTTCCCCAAACCTCACTTTTTTTTTAACCAGGGATAACATATCAGTCTACCAATATCATAAAGCCTTGAAGAAAAAGAGTCTAGACTTGATGGTTTATAAGAAGAAAGTTAACAATAAGGAATAACTGTTGACATTGCAGTGCTGCCACACAAATGCTTAGCAGACAGCATGTAATAGTATTAAAATAACAAGCAGCTAGTATTTAATGTGTATTTAATGTGTACCTGAAGAGAGCTGATGTTGTCCGGACAGAAAATAACAAGGACACCAGTAATCAGTTTGCAGAAGGCAGACACACACAGCTGGGGCCTTCCAGGGACATGATGAAAGCTTGAATAAAAGCTTTTCATGTGCAAGCAGATTTAAAAGCTCGAGTTTATAAAGATGTTTGCAGTAAGGTATGAAAATAAAATGTGTTTAATGATTAGGTCAAGAATAATGGAAGTCAGCAGAGTTAAAATACAAAGTGCCCAGCCCAATCCTGGAACTTATTCTGCAATTAATTTTATTGGTGCCTGGAATAATGACATGGTGGCTCTATTTACATACACTGGGACTGCATTTCTGCTTTCAGCATAAAGAATAAATTTGTATATGCTTTTGAGCTTATAAAATGCAAGACTAATTTAAACCAGGCAATACATACAAACAAAAAGTAAAGGCATTTCTTAACTGAGAATTTAATATCACCGTGTTACTGGTCAAAAAGTTATTTATTAGTACTGTGCAACTTGTCTCTGCTGGTAAGAATAGAAGTACCTCATATTTACAGTAATGGATAAAAGTTACTAATATTCTAGAACTAACCATTGTTATATGGCTTCTCAAAAAGCCTTGCTGGCAGATTGTAAGCATGCTGGAGGCAGTCCCTTTGCAATAAAGTCAGACTGTTTCTGCATCTTCAGAACACCAGTAAATGCAGATCCAGTTAAAGTTCTTCCTACGACATTGACTGACTCAAAGATATTGATTTTTCTGAGATTGAAGAGTGTAATACATGACTCAGTTCACATGGCACTGCTGAAAATGTGATAAATACCACATTTTGCTAACCAGCACAGCAAAATAAGGGCACAAGTAAAATTCAAGAGTTGAGGTTTTGGGTAAGGTGAATTCTTTTGTACATGCTCTACTGTGCTTGTGATATTCCGGGCACTATTTTCCTCACAAGCTTTGACAGCAATCAATACTCTCTTTCTTTACTGGGACAGACCTAACACTGTAATGGCTGGTCAGCCTAAAATAGCCCAAACACTTGAATTAAAACAAAAATTAAAAATTATAAACCAACAAACCAGTGTTACCTACCAATATAGTAAGGTTAGGTTTCCCAAACTCACAAATCTGTTTCTATGCTGTCTTCAAGGATTAGCATTATACGAACATCTACTCTGAAACACAGAGCACAGACTCTGAAGACGTGATACAAGTAAGGACTGCTGACATGTCCGACATTGCTGATCTTGAATTCCAACCATTCCTGCACAGAGCTTTAAGGTCACATTTCTCTGTGTGTGTGTACTGAAGATATGAAGCAATAAATCAGATTACTGGTAGCAACAGTGATGTACTGTTGCTGGAACTTCAGAGAATAAGGAAATGCATCCAGGTTCAGTTTAAAAATGTGGTGTTTTACCCAGCAAAATAATTTAAGGAGTCTACATAAATCCTGATCAAAGTTCCCTTAATGAAATGATTCTAATATTTTAGCAAGGATTTGAGTTACTTTAAAATTTCTCTTTGTTCCTGTGCAGTGAGTAGTTTTTCACTTTACGTCTGGATCTTAGAACTCTTCGCCCACAAATCGTTGTTCTCATTTTATAGATAGGAGAATAGACAGAAAAAGACCTCAGATATGGCTCAGAGTGACTCTACAAATTCACAGATAAGAAGCAGAATCAATGAAAAACAGGTATTATGCATTCTTAACCAATGCCAAAATAATAACATTTAATGGTGCATCTATTTGAAATAGGTCACAGTAATAGAAATAAAAATCCCTTAATTAATCAACATTTTCAGGTCTTCACTTTGAAGTTTTAAGTATCAAATGGGAACTGAAATACCAAACAAATACTGAACTGAGGAGCAGCTATATTACACTGGCATCTTACTTAAATCTGCTGACCTGAGTGATTATAATATCAGCACTTCTTTATTTCTCCTTCTAGGCCTACAGCACGAACACAGCTGAGAAGGCTGGAAATGAATGTTCGTACTTCTTGAGCATTATCAGTAGAATTATAAAAGTTTAAATTAATAGCCTCTGAGCAATCTGTGGAAATTGGACATGACTGAGGTCATGATCAGAAAATATTTGTCTCTTAATACTTATGTAATGCTAGTTTTTCCCACTGGACAAACTTCAAATGCCAAGGAGAAGAGGAATAAAACCATAGTGGCTCTCAGAGGCATTACAACTGAGGATGTTTCATTTTGTCAGCTTTAAAACACAGGGGGAAACCCAACCATTTTTGCACCCAAATTTTATCAGAAAACATTAAAGTTCAAAAAAGTTACTTTATGTTGCTGTTAGATTGAGCCAAAATTCTTTTTACTTGGATTTTAAAAAGTATCCAAAGTTGTACTCCTCCTATGATACCCCTTAAAGATGAGGCAACACTAAACACTAAAGGTTCAAGCACACTGTAGTACAACAAGAACTGTCCAAAAACAGCAGAGTAAGCTGCTTATTTATCTTTTTTAGTCACAGTAGGAGACAAAAATTCATTTTTATTAAAATTATCTGTATAAGAAATGATCTTTAGTTCAGGTATAAATGAATTTTTAGCTACTTTCCAAAAATTAAATTCAATTTTTTCAATTAGACTTTCTTTTTGAGGGAGAATAAAAACAATTGTCAGCTCTCATTCAAAAGCTGTGAGCCAACCTTTAGATACCAAGACAAAAGAACTCTCACAACTATTTCTACTTGAATATTGTTTTAATTTTCACTTCACAGCTGCAGTCACTAAACTCAACATTTTCACACTGCATAACAAGCTGCTATTATAGGAAGTAAAATAGTATAATTCAGCACTCTGAGCTGGAGAATCATAATTAGATGAAGTATTACCAAGATTCTTCTGTGCCTTAAGATACACACCATCATTTGGCTTCATTATTCCTGATGTTTTCATATAGTTCATGGCATATGGGAGGATGAAGATATAAAAGCAGCCTTTTTAGTAACCAGCTTTGAACAGCCTCCATTCTCAACCCTTGTAACATTCTTCCACAACTCCCCGAAGGATGCCTTACAGCACTGAAGCAATCACTTCGGGCCATAAAAAGATAAAGAACTTTAAATAACTCTTCATTTTTTTTCCCAGTGAGAAAATGATTACTTATGTTCTTAAAATTAAAAGGACTTCATACAAAAGGTCTGGAAAGATCTGGTTTTAATTACATATTTCAAAGCTGAGTTATACATAACAATTCTACTGCTTATATGCAGTAAATACATATATTAAAAACTTAAGACACCAGGAAAAGAATAAGCAGACTAGACCACAACTGACTTGGATGTTTTCTGGAAACATACCATGAACAATTTGTCCCTTGTGACTAGAAACAAAGATGGAGAAGAAAAGTGGCAAAGAAAATGAGCTTCAGTAAGAAACTGTAACACCCTTTTTGATCTTGCATGCAAGCTGAGAATGAGAAAAAGTTTTGATCATTCGGTCTAGAGTCTTATTTAAAGATCAAAACGAGCCTGAGCAGCTTAAAGCCTTACTTCACTAAAAGAAGCCATGCACAGTCAAAGAGTTAATTGAATGGTAAGTGGGACTTTCTTTCTTGCAGCTTTGCTTAAATGATAGAAACTTCATTATAGACTGTCCTGTATCCCACAGAAGACAATCAAGGTCCACTTGCAAAGTTTTACCCACCCAGTCTGCCACTTCTTTTCAAATCTATTACCTACTTGCTACCTTAAGAGCTCCAAGTTGAGTTTTTATAGCTTGTTAAATAAATTACATATATGAATTAAAATCTTTCAGCCATTTAGATATAGAAACCACATATAGTGTATGGTGACAAAAACTTCAGAACAAAATTAAAAACAAGTGGCTCAAGGTACCTGCTAAGCCAAGCTAAGCCTTTTTCACCTACAAAATTAAAAATACCAGTGATAAAGTTCTCCTGCAAAACAAAAGTCTCTTTGAATGTATAAAGCTTTTGCTGAGACTGCATCCACTTTTCCCATTCCTCTGAAGATGCCACAGAGCTAACAAACATCCAAAACTTTCCTTAATGCAGAGGGAACAGGCTGCACATTTGAAAATGCTTAAGAGCACAGTAGATTAACAATGAGAAGAGTATGCAATGACCAACTGTTGAACTTAAAATTTCTGTCTGTTGTCCACATTCTAACCAATTCGAGTGTTTTAACACATTATACATTACCCTGCTTTCAATTCAGTGTCTTGATATACAACACAAATCACGTAAGATCCGAGCTAATTTTGATCTTCGATTATGTATGAAAGATCCAAAATCAGGTTGGCTGTCTCCAGAGCCACTTGCAGGCCACTGCACTTGGCAGCAAAGCAGTCCAGAGCCAGGAGGTCAGCAAGCTTTACTGAGGGCTCTTTAGGGCAGCCCTGTGTAACAGGAGAGCCAGACTGGCCTTGCAAAAACTTCCAGCTGAGGTCCTCTGTGTTACCATTCACCCCACAGCCGCATTTTGAAACTAAATCTGACCACTTTGAGACACGGGGAGAACCTGATGGAACAAACCAACAGTGTCCATAAACCACGTCTGTAAGAACTTCTCCGCCATCGTGGCTCAGGGAGCGAGCTACAGACTCCAGGGAACGGCAAAACCCTTCAGCAACCAATTGGTATTGTGTCTGAGAACAATGCAGGTCTTTAAAAGTGCTGGCAGGCAGACTAGAACTCTGAAAAAGAAACCAAAACCAGGAAAACAAAGTTAGAACAGTGTTTTACAGAAATTATTTTAAACATGTATCGTACTGCTGCTTTTTTTTCCCCAAAACAGATGGTGCAGTTCTAACTAAAAAATGTTTAAGTCATGATTATCCCACAATAGGAAAGAGTCAAAGCAGAGTTCTGCACTATCATCTTTCAATATAAAAACTCTACATATTTTTAACACTTAAAAACATGCAATTACTATAATAGATATCTAAGGAAAGATCAACAACTACAAACACAGTATTAAGTTTAAAAGACATAATTAAAACTGAGTGATTCAAATAGACCCCTTTATTTTATATTAATAGTTAGCAAAAATACCACATTAATCTCGAAAGAGACAAGCGTTTTAACTGTTGCAGTGATTCTACATAAATTCTCGTTTTTTAAGTACATTAAGCATCTTTAAAAACCCTTATGTCTTACATACCTTGTGTCTTAGGTATGAAGCCAGGTGAGTTTCTGTACAGCCCCCTCCTAATAATGCCAAAGGTTCCTTCATTGTTAACTGCAACACGTGTTCTGCAGTTTCACAGACACGCTGAAAATCATATGAAATTCTTGTTAGACATACTGTGATTAATAGGATTTGTCCTCATTGAAAAAACCACCGGAATAAAATTTTCAGTAGTTTCTGGTACAGAGTCCATAAACTTGAATTACATGTGGATATAAAGCTGCTGAGTGATTTCCAAAACCATGTTCACTTAATGAGAAATTGTCTTTATTTGTCCACACTATGGAAAGGCAGAAATAAAAAGCTGCATTTTAATCCTTCTTTTTTGAAAACAGGGTTATATATAAAAAGTCAATCAGTATCAATGACATTTCCAGACCACCTGTTCAATGCAAAACAATGCTTGACTATCATTTTATGTGTTCCTGCTGGCTTTTTGCTAGGCAGTTTTTATTTTTATGTTCTCATAGACCAAGTAATGAAAATGAAAATATTTATCCAGCACTGGCCTCAAGATCAGGTGAAAGATGTACCTGTCCCTAAGCAACTTCCTGTATTAAAACAGAGGCATTAAATGAACATAAGCACTTCAAGGATTTTGAAATTCTGGGAACAAATAAACTTCATTAATGTACTGAAAAAATTATGTTTCTAAACTCAATGTATTTAATATTTCTCAGTATTTTATTTTTCCATTAAAAACGTGACTTACTAAGAAAATATTTGAAGAAAATTTGCCTACCTTCAACTCATCCCACGCTGTTTCACTTCTGTTACAGAGTATCAGGCTGCAGATAACTGTGTCCTCAGGAATTAGATGCAGAAAATGCTTTGAAGCAAAACTCTCAATGCACAAATCTTTCAAACTGCCGTAACAGCCAGGAGACAATGAATGGATGGAAGCTATAGGCTGTGAACCTGTCAATTAAAAAAAAGCAGAAAACAGTATGTGGTACCATCCAAATAGCTAGCTGATGCACTTCATAAAGCATAAACTTTATTTCTCTTGGCTTTTTAAATTATATACATCGTTCAATACCTGACATTCCAATTCACACAGGAAATCACAAACAGAAACCAACACATTTGGACTGCAAGACTTGGTGATAGTTTGAGATAAAATAAAGTAATTGTTTCATTTGCCTTGAATCAGAGTTTGAAAATGAACTGTTACTGGAATTGGATATCCCTCATGCAGCAAGAACACCTGTGGTATGCCACCATCAGGGCCTGCAGAAGACCAATCTCACCTTGATAAATGGTTTTCAGACTAGAAAAGAACAACTCTTGCTCAGCTGCTAAGGTAGGATACAGAGGGCAATAAGGGACTCCTTAGCCTGCAGTGACACCACCCCAGACAATGTTCAGCTCACACTGAGAACTCCAGGACAGTGGTTTAGAGCAGGGAAGTAGCCCCATACCTGTCATGCGGCCCAGGGGCTCCATCAGAGACAGCCCAGCCCTGTCCACAGCGATGACACCGTTCTCCTTCAGGCACTGTTTCAAGCAGGGATGCATCACTTTCTGGCACACTACAAGGCCCACCTCATCCTTAACCAGCTGCTTCCCCACAGTAAGCAACTGATTCAGCTCTGACACTTCCAGAGAAACTCCATGATGGACTGCTATAGTTCCTTCATCAAGGTTAAAGCCGTCTCCTGACATGGACACACTGAAAAGTGCAACCTTGATCGTGTTTGAACCAGTCCTTTTGACAGCAAGTGGTTTTCTCAATTGGATTTCTGGCATTTCTATCAGCAGTCCAGGAAGAATTGTAGAATCCACAACTCTTCTACCTTTCACAGGTACTATGACACACTTCCCTAAAACAGCATTAGTCTCAACATGACACGGAACAGTAAATATAAAAGCCTTTAAAAGCAGTGTGGTGAGATGATCAACTTCTGTTTTATTAAGCATGCAAGCGGGTTTGCTTGTTAAAATACTACGTACCAAACAAACAAGAGTCTCAACACTGCTAAAATCCACGGACACTCGGCAACCACAAGCCTCGGACTTCAGATAGTCCATGCACAAACTCAGAAGATGCTTGCTTATTTTAATGACAGTAAAAGGTGCAACATTCAGGCTCCTGAAACTTTCAATGAAGCCACAACAAAGAATGGCAGTGAATAAACCACAGTCACTGAAACGTGACACGTGGTTCTGTACAGAGGCTGTCAGGACACGCAGCACGGGCTGGCTGGCGGAGAGGTGCCCCAGGAGGGCTGAGGATTGGGAAGTGGTACAAACACAGCCGCCCACACCATTGTGGAGCTGTTTCAGTCGACCAGCAGGACCATAGGAAGATTTTAATATTCCACTCAGCAGAGACAGCGACTGACTCGCTGCATCTCCAGTTAAAGGCTCACTAATAAATAACGGAGGCTTTTTAGGTTCAAGGCGAGACATTTCGAAGGTAAGATTTTAATTCTAGCCAACAAAACATTACATTTTTAGTTGGATCTATAATTCATTGCACTTTTAAGAGTCGTACATTTTAATTCTTTGCAGGTAAGGATTATTATTTTCAGTGTGAAACAGTACATATAACATTCCCGAAACTACTCATCACGGCTCTCTTGAAACGAGCCTTAAATCATGTTGCAAAACTGATAGAGAGGGACATCAGGAAGCTGCTTCATTCATGACGATCTTTTTTAGCTTCTGAATGAGACTGAGCAGACTTTTTTGCAACAAAGTTTACAAGCATGCTTCCTAAATGGACACCTATAAGTGACAGTCCTGCTACAAGCAGAAAGTTCTTTCTACTCCAGGTAGTTTTCTTCATATTTTCTGGCAACAGTCACAGATGAAAACCTTCAAGGTTAGTTATACCTGCGATAAAGATCAGAAAGGTATTAGAATAATCTTATGAAAATACTGTATAGCTTGACCTATTTTAGCTTTCACCAAAAAAGTCAGAGGTCAAATACTGCATCACAAAATCATTTAGGTTGGAAATGATCTCTAAGATGGAGTCTTGCTGTCACCCCAGCACTGCCAAGCCACCACTGAACCATGTCCCCAAGTGCGACTTCTATGCATCCCTTAAGTACCTCCAGGAGTGGTGACTCAGCCACCTCCCCGGGCAGCCTGTGCCAGTGCTTTGCCAACCCTTTCTGTGAGGACAGTGTTCCTAACAGCCAATCTAAACCTCCTCCCCTGCTGCAACCTGAGGCAGTTTCCTCTTATCCTATCACCTGTTACTTGGGAGAACAGACCAACCCCCATCTGCCTGCAGCCTCCTTCCAGGTGGTTGTAGAGAGCAATGGGATTGCCCTGAGCCTTCTTTTCTCCAGGCTGAAGACCCCCAGCTCCCTCAGCCACTCCTCACAGGACCATTGCCCTCTCTGGACTCATTCAGCACCTCAATGTCCTCCTTGAAGGGAGGTGCCCCTCGCCAGTGCCAAGCACAGGGGACAATCGCTGCCCTGGTCCTGCTGACCACACCATTGCTGATCCAGGTCAGGATTCCCTTGGCCGCCTGGGCACAGCTGGCTCATGTTCAGCTGCTGTCACCAGCATTCCCAGGAATCTTTCCAGCCACTCTTCCCTGTAGCTCGGCACGGGGTTGTGACCCAAGTGCAGGACACGGCACTGGGCCTTGTTGAACCTCAATTGGCCTATAAATTCCATTATGCTTTTTAACTGAGAAAATCTGCTAATAGGATTTTACTACAAATATGGAGAGTGCATCAATTATACCTGTTTATTAATAACTTCAATTCTGACCACTGGTCTGTACTGTTACCAGCAGGTCTGTAAGTAACAGACTACCATAAACTTCACTGAATTGCACTGAAGTATCAAAACTACAGCGATAGTCACCTGATTTTACTCAAGAACAAAAGAACTCAACTAGTCAGGAGTGCTTGCCAGGCAACAGAAACAACAGCTTTTGATGTTCAAACAACTTTAAGAAAACTGGCTCAAACAAAGGTTTCTTACTTCAAGATGTCCACAAAGAAAGTTTTTCAGTTCTTAAAACAGTAAAACTTAAATAAATGTTTATTTACATTTCTATGCAAACTCTACAGTATTTGCACTTAGACTTCATTTTGTTTCATTCTCTATTGTAATCACCATCCCCACTAACACAGAACATGTTATTATGTAAAGTCACAATTACTTCTGGGCAGGTTTAAGCCTGAAAGGACACTGTTATAGATTCAGTCACAAGAGTTTGATTGCTGTCTTGAAGTTATTGGAGCTTGTTTTAAAATATCTTTAAGACACATAATAGCCTCACTTAATTGATCCCATCATGTGGGATTTAGCAGTAGTTTTTGAGATTTATGATGCACTTTTTGGGTCCACGTACGTACAAAAAATTAATTCAGTTGCAAAGAAGAATAAAACTCTGAAAGACTAAAGTTAGAACACCAAGGCTGTATCTGTTCAAAAATTCTCAGTTAATTCATCTCCTTGCTCAAAGGCACAGATACAACTAATTAGACAACTTACCCAAAAAACAAAGTACTAATGCTACTTTTCTTTATTTTTGCGATCACTTTGCATCATGAATGTCACAATCCCAGGTTCTGGAACAAAATCGTCTGTCTTCACACGGAAAATAGGACTGGACTTCACGTATAACCAGCCCCAGTGCACCAGCCCAAGGCTAGCTCCCATAACAATCAGAACTTTGTAGTCCTTCCAGAAGGTTTTAAGACCCATTGCAAACTGGCATCTACCTAGGTAAAAATAATTTATTATTTTAAATATATTCTAGAAATCCTTTTTTTCTTACTCCATAATAACAACACTGAACAGATGAAGCTGAATGTTAATACCTTTAATTGCAGTGCAGCGGATGACTAAAACACTAAACAAAAAAGCCTTACTTTGTGAACCTAAAAATATAAAAATAACCTCAATTCAGACATTTTGAAATGTTAATTGCTGTATTTGCTTAGAGCTTTGGCATGCTAAATCTTAAACACAACAAAGCAACAAAGCTTTATCTAATTACAAGCGCTACTGCTCAGATGGTAAATATTTGAAGCCCAAAAGCAGGTTCAAAATACACCTTCCCCACCTGAGTTAATAAAATTCACTGAGTAGCTGAGCTCCTAAGGGAATACAGAAATTTTAAATTGCAAGCAAAGCAAGGTGTGATGCTTCCGACACCACTTTACCTTTGTGCAGCTTTGCCTGACCACCCTATAGTATTCAGAAGCAGCACCATTACAAAGAGACTAAATTAACCCTTACACAATAAAAAACGGGGAAACACTACTTTCTAAGGGATTTCGTTACGAAGTTACCTACTTCAAGAAGAAAACGCACGCATATTCAAGTTTTATACCAAAATACCTCACTTGAGGTGTTGAGGTCTGAGCGGCTACACAGCTACAACTCCGAGAGCAAATACCCCTACACCCGCCCAACTCCATGCCCCCGACAGGTGTAACCCGCCCTACCAAACACCCCTCCATCACGCTACGGAGCCCTCACAACCCACTGCTCCTCCTTCCCCGCGTCCCAGCGACCTTGAAGCGCGGGCGGCTGAGGGGAAAGCGGCGGCTGAGGGGAAAGCGGCTCCCTCGGGCACCGACCGTGGGCACGGCGCACCTGAGGCCTCTCCCCGCTCTGACAGGGAGCGAGGCAGGCGCTCCCCTGGAGCCTTCCCAGGAAGGCGAAAACGCACCCACCCCCAGCACGTTCAAACGCGCCCCGGCAGGAAGAAGAAGAAGAAGAAGAAGCGAAAGAAGCACGACCCCGGACGTGCAACCCCTCCCGGCCCGCCATTAGCCAAGCGCCGCGTCACTCGCAGCCTGGGCCCGCCTCGGCCGCTGGCGGCCATTTTGCGTGCGGGCAGCGCGGGGCGGGCGGCGGCGACAGGCGCGGCCATTTTGGGTAGGGCAGAGGAGCGGAGGGAGGCGGGCGCGGCGTGGGGAGAGGTACGGCCGGCTCCTGCCGCCCGGCTCTTGTGACCGCGCCTCGGGCTCCTGCCCCTCGGGCTCCTGCCCCTCTTTGCTCCTCAGTTAAACCTGTGAGGAAATGCTCGGGGAGAGCCGGTGCTCTGGCGGCTCGGCTCCCACCGAGCCTCCCTCAGGCGCCGCCTCAGCCGCTCTGTCCCGTTCCTCACCCCCGCCCAGCCCGGCCAGGCACTGGTTACGCTTAAAAATCTGTATACATATATATATATAGCTGATTTTTCTTCCTTGCTTACCTGCTGCAGTCACTCCGCGTTACACCTGCGCCCAGCTGTCTGAGGCTTCCTGTGGGCGGGCAGAAATGCCCTGGCCAAAACAAGTTCAAATAACTTTGTTCCTTGACCTCCGCTTTTCTTTAGCTCTTCTGCTTTCCTGTATTCACTTTTCCTGTATTCACTCTTGTAAGTACAAGAAATACTCCTGTGAATACAGTAATACTTTTCCTGTGTTCATTCTTGTCTCTACTCCTGCAGTCGCTGTCAAGAATATCTCGTTTTATATTCATGTGTTAATGAATGCGTTTGTTTTCATTTATAGTTGCAGAGTTTATAACTGTAGCCAAAAGACAAGTATTTTAATGCCTGATCTGCATGCAGAAAGGAGTATAATTTTTTTTCTTTGTATATTAATTTTTCATTGTTAATTGTATTCAGCTGTTCCATGAAAGTTAAAAAAGGCACTTATCAGTGCAAAAAAATAATACTACCTATCTGTGACAGCTCACTAATGTTCCTCAGAACCTCTCGTTCCTCTAGTTCTCGGCAGTTCTGTGGCAAGTGGGTCATGTTTTTGAAACTGAATTGTTGAAACTTAAAGGTGAATGGGCAGTTTATGAATGAAGGAGTGTGAATAACAATGAGGAGAAAAGGTACTGACTGGCTGGAAGAGTACTTTTCAACGGTTAAGTGGAGTAATTGGCAACAGTGAGCATAAAAATCCCGAATGGCAAAAATGGGAAGATTCTGGTGTGTCTTTTCATAACTAGAGATGCTTTACTGGATTTGTGAGTAGCTGAGCATTGCACTGCTCATCCCAAGCTTAGGATCTGCTCCCAGAAACTGACAACTGCTGGACTGGAAATTTCAGAAAACTCCTTTTATATGTTGTAATAGTTCATTTCGAACTACAAAAATAGTTAATATCAAATTACCCTGCAGAGGTCCTTAATTAGCACTTGTTTGTTTCTGCCATTTTCAGGTACCCCCCCACCCACGTGTGGTAAAAGCACCCGGTGATGGGCAGTGTGTGAAGTTTGCTGCTGTGTCTCCAAGTGTGTGGTGGGAATTTTCAGTTCCTCATTCCTCCCGAGCTCTACATTTCCTCACCACAGGAAGCTGCTTTGCTAAGGTAAAATGCTGTTCATCAGCTGGCAGAGGACACTTGAGCTTGCTTTCTGGGTGACCATGTTTTCTGGCTTCTCCTGAGCATCCACTGCTCTATTTGACTCAAATTTGAGAAAGAAAGATATTTTTCCATGTTATTTTTTAATTGTATCTCACTCTACCTACAGGCAACCTATGTGTTTAATTCTAAATCATGTCTTCGTGTACAGGTTGTATCAACATTTTAGATCTTGGAATACTACACATCCCACAATAGGACTTTATATATATATATATATATATATATATATATATATATGTAGTCTTGTGAGGAATTTTTCTGCCTTATTTGCTTGTTTTCATATTTCCTTATGTAGAGTTTACTTTAGAGGTTTGCAACAGATAAAGCATTCCATGAGGTAGCAGTTGTACCAGATCTGTTTTTGGTGTTTGCTTTTTTTTTTAAACACAGGAAATGGCAAAGTATTTTGGGGCTAGTTGTTTTTTTTCTCGAACAATTGATGAGTGGTTTTCCTCATCTTCTGATGTCTTAGTATTGAGTATTTTTTCACCTGTGTCACTACAGTGATTTTCCTGATGGTTCACACATAAAATATTTTGTTTTTTGTTTTCTGAGGATTTGCTTACATTTTGTCTGTCTGCTGTGTTTCCTTTGTCTTATCTATGTGGTCAGTGCAAAGAATGGGGTAGTTGGCAAACTCCCAAAGTCAGCTTACTCCCAGGAAGAGCAAACTGAACCAAAGCTAACTTTTCTTGTGTGTCTTTTTCCTTTTTATGTTTTTCTTCTATTATTTTGTAAATTGTATTTGGAGGGGATTTCTGCCTGCCAGCAGTTCTCACAGGAGTAGTAGCAGACGTGTTGCAACAGTATTATTCTGGAATAATAAATTGTTACCAGAAAGAGATCAGTGATGCCAGGATAAGTCCAGCTGATTCATCCACGTGCTTTCTTTGTTCTCAAGCAGAACATGAGCTTTTGGAGAAGAGGTGATGCTCTGCCATGCTTTGTTGCAATTCTTTTTTATATTATTGCTGGTGTAAGGATTAATGAGAAAACATTAGTAGTCCAAATATTGTTCCTCAGGAGCAATGTTTTGAGGAAATGAGAAGCTCCGTTGGTTTTCACTTGGTGACTGCAGTTTCTCTTCAGCATCTCTTCTGAACTGGTTCTAGCAGCTGATCTTTCAACAGCTTCTGAGTTTTATCTTCTGCTGAGAGTCTTCATGTAGTTTCTCTGTGTTTACTTCTACAGAGTAGCACTTATTATGTGACTGAACTGAAATAGGATGTCTCAAGTGGTCCAGAGCACTGTTCCTTGCATTGTGTTTCTCAAAATTGCTGTCAGTAAAGTTGACAGGATTTAATCTGATAAAATGGAGGTTTCCAGGGCTGCTTGGTGCAAGGGAGAATGAGAGTGGCATGGCACAAGGCATGATGGTATTCCAGCTTCTGTGTGCAGGATTGTTAAGAATCTTAAGATTAAAATCATCTGTGCTATGCTTTGTAGTTGTAAAGTGGGTGTTTATCTTGTTTTGCACTTTTCTGAAGTTAAATAATGATAATGACTGCATTTTGAAACGTGTAAGTGTAGTGCCTGACAGAAACACATATCCCCAACCTGACTTGTGTCCTGAAATTTTGACAGCTCTATTGCAGTACTTAACAATACTTTGAAGTATGCAATGGCAAATGTGAACATATGTTCCTCAGTTTTTAGTATTTTCCTACACCATCTCCTACAAAATTGACCAGATTTGTCCATTTAAAGAGACTAATCTTTTAGGAAACTTTAGATTATAAAAGGCAGCTCTATTTTCAGTGTGGTTTCTGTTGCAGTTCACTTATCGCAGACAGCAGCTGCTGACGCTCATTTTCTTTCTTTGTTTTGAAGCTTGAACTTCATGGTTTGGGTATTCTGCCTCCTGCCACTTTACTGAGACTTTGCTTCACCTGGTTTTCTGACCAATCCAAGCCTTTTTGTTGTCTGTTGGCTCTCTTCCTACCCTGTGTGAAAATAGACTATATCTTAGTTTTTGTATTCTTGTTTTTTATAGCTATTAATTTGGTACCATAGGGCCCATTGCATGTCTCTCCTGAATCCCAGCATTGCGGAGTTAGCCGGAAAGACTTTCATGAGTTTAACCTGATTTTCTTCTTTCTTGACAAGTCAATTTTTGGCTCCTATTTATGTGGAGGATGATGAGCTTCCTAAGTAGCTTCAGTGCTGTGACTGTAATTGTCAGTTTGGAAAAAAACCTTAGCAATTAATTGAGGTTTTTTTCTTGAGCCCAAGGGAGTGTTCGACTTCTAGTGCAAAGTAACACTTCCTGAGCTACTTGGAATGGTCTGAGGCAGGGTCAGGGTCTGAGCAGCTCGATGTACTTCAGTCAGAATCTCAAAGTAAGTGATTTAGGTCCTGTTTGGGATAAGCAAGAGAGGAGGATGTCCAAAGTTCACTCTACTTTTGTGCAACCACTGTAAGACTCAGTTTATGTTGCTTTGTGTGCGTAGTAGTCTAAAATTTTGAATATACATAATGTGTGTATGTATGGATACCAGGTGAGCCAAAAGCTATCATTTCTTACTTAAAGGAGTTCTAACTTTGTATTTCCTGTGTTGGATGCAAAGTGCCTGGGCAGTTCCGAGGTTCGGTAAAAGAAACCACCACAGGTAGCTAAGCAATTCTCCTTTAAATAAGGGTTTTCCTTGGTTTTCTTAAAGCAGAGTGTAGGTTTGAAGAATAGCAGTAATGAAAAAATGAGCCAGAGGTGTAAAAATCCTTCTTTATTGGTGTTGAAATCTGAGTTTCTGCAGTGCTGATCACTTTTAATTGGTGTTTTTCTAGGACCAGCTTACACAGACCTATCATGGCATCCAACAAATTTGTCATCAAGGTAAGTAGAATGTTATAGCTTTAAAAAAAACCCCTCTGTAATACTACTTAGAACGTGTCTGTTGATACTAAAGGTGTGTCCTTCAGGCTTCTGGTCATAGTAGCATACTTTACATCAGCTTTTCTCTCCCTCTGGAAGCAGACTTGGAATTGCTGGTGTATCATGGCAGAGTGTGTCTGGGGTCAGCTGAGGATTAAAATGCTGTAACTAAAAGTGATTAGCTGTGCAATTAGAATTAGAAACTGCATGAATTCTCTGTAAAACACTATTTTCTCCCTGAAGTAAAATTTTGGGTGGATTCTTTTCTTACTGTAATCTTGTAATATTATTTATGTTCTTCCCAGGTCTAAGGGTTCCTGGTTTAAGGTGTAGCAATGTTCTTAAACTAATTATCATGCTTGACATTAGATTTGTCTCTTTTTTTGCCTCTTTTTCCATGTTCAGGGATTAGTTGTTTCATGTCCAATAAAATGCCATTGAAGTTCATTTTGCAAACAGTCCCAGACTTCTGGTTACATGCTGAAGAGCAAAGCTTTTCAAAACATTCTGTAATAAACATAGCACTTCATAATTCTTCTATTGTAACTGTACCAGCTAATCAATAAATAAACCTAATCGTGATTAGCACAACATATTATTCTCTTGGAAATGTTTTTTCCAGAAATTTTTCTAACACGAGATTTTTCCTCTGTGGGTATGCTTGGGTTTTTTCGGAGGGCAGTTACAAAATCCTTCCTGAGTGATCAGGCTGTGAAAGCTGTTGAAGTTTGGTTTTGTGGGTAACCAACCTGTTTAACGAGAAGACCAAGCACTTAATTTTTGTGTGCTGTGTGTTCTTTTCCAAGGAAAACTGCTGTCATTTTAGATGTTTATGTTAAACTTTTACTGCTTAACAGGATTGTAAACCTTCAGTTAACAGTATCATGTCATATTATTCAGCGCTGCTGAGTTGCTAGAGGACTTACGGGAGAAATATCTTTGATTTTGAGCACATTTTAGCTGATACTCTGAGTCTGTGCACCACTGATGTGGGTAACAACAGGAGCTGAGGCTGAAGGCGTTGTTTTTCTCAGCTGAGAACTCTTGATATCATCAATATTCATGTAAGTGCCCAAGAAAACAAGTGGCGTGAGCTGGAATGTCTTTACTCGATAAAAAGCCTGAAGACACTTGGTTTCTGACCTGCATCATTACAGCTTCATTATTCAGCAAGGGTGTGTTGCTGGTATTCAGCATGGGCCTTGCAGTCACCAAGTTTAGTATCCCTGAGCAAGGGCTAGGTTCTCATTGAGGATGTTTGTTGGTAGGCACTATCACAGATAAAGCTTCTGAGTGTGCCAATGATATACAACTTTTTCTTTTTTATAGTATTTGAGAAATGAGAGTCAATTTTTGCATGTACTAGATGCTGAAACTTAACTTTACCTTGAGCTGACTGAAATTCGCTTTGTGCACAGATTAGCATTTTACTTGTCAGATAGGGATTTTGTATGTCAAGTTTTGCTTCTTTACATTCACTGGATTTGTATTTTATGTGAAATTTTCTAAAACTGTTCAGCTTTCATGTAAGTTTTGCAAGGAAGATCCCCATGCAGAAGATTCTCCATTAAAAACTACTCCCGCTTGTCTCTGCAGGTGGAGTACAGAAAATACTATATTCTTAATTTTAGATTCCTTGTGTTTAAAATTGATGGGAGCATTTTAGTGAATCTGAAAATGTTCAGGACAGATGTGTTGGAGCAAGTCCACAGGAGGGATGAAGACGATAGAGGGATGAAGCCCCTTTCCTTGAGGAAAGGCTAAGAGAATTGGGATTGTTCAGCCTGGAGAAGAAAAGGCTTCAGGGTGACCTAATTGTGGCCTCCCAGTACCTGAAAGGAGCCTACGAGAAAGATGGAGAGGGATTATTTACTAGAGCATGGAGTGACAGGACAAGGGGGAATGAGTTTAAATTGAAAGAGGGTAGGTTTAAATTAGATATTAGAAAGAAATTCTTCCCTCTGAGGGTAGTGACACACTGGAACAGGTAGCCAAGGGAAATTGTGGATGCTCCATGCCTGGAAGTGTTCAAGGCCACTCAGAGCCCTGTCCAGTCTGACCTGGTCTAGTGGAAGGTGTCCCTGCCCCTGGCAGGGCATTGGAACTGGCAGAGGGATGGTCTCTAAGGTCCCTTTCAACCCAAACCACTGTGATTCCATGATTCTCTGTTTCAGGTGCCTCGCCTTGTCTTCTACATTCTCTACTTTTAAGCTTTTAGATTTTGTAAACCTGTGTATGTGAATCTTTCTGGTAAGAGAATGAAAAGTGCAGGTTATCAGTCTGTCAAATCTTAGCCGACTATCAAGTAATTAAGTGGAAACTCCTAATTTGTTTAACTTCCCTTCTTCTCCATGGGTGTTTCATCTGCGGAACTCTGCACCCCGGTGCAATGGTCGGTTACTTCCAGCGGAGGGAGCAATTGGTCTGTTTTTGAGAGGCGATCCTAAACTTGGCTTTATAGGCAATTAAGAGGGATTGAAATAAATTAATTGATGCAGTAAAATGACTTTAAACCTTAATACAGAAACTACACTTAGGTCCTAAACACATTTTCTTCACCGACCAAGCAGCTGGATGATACAGTGTTGTGATTCGCAATAGGTAATATTTTATGCAAGTTAATTTGATCATCAATTTTCAATTTTCTTTTATATTGATACTTCATAAAGCATTGCATGGTAAAATACCCCCAGCATATGAATTTAATTGATCTTTCTTGGTGTGTTGCTAAAATATTTTACTGCTGTTCTGAGAAATAAATCTTAACTTTAATTGGTGAGGCTTAAAGCAAAATCGTGAACTCTATATGGATTTCAAAAATAATATCACTAGGGCCTTGTTTAAAAATTTGGACAAAGTAGAAAGAATTTTTCTTCCAGAATCGTGTAAATTGACTTTATTCATGCCAAGCTGCAGAACTAAATATAGTAATTTTTATGGCTGCAATAGAAAAATTTCATTTACTGTTTTCTGCAATTTGTTCATTTGCCAAAGACGGAAGAGTAAGTTGCTACTACATTTCAATAGCTCAGCTCAAAGGGAAGCTTTTTTACTTTGTTTCCTACTTTTAAGTAAGTTTCCTACTTCCTACTTTGTCTCAGTTTTGTAGGCTTTAGCTTAAGATAATTGTTGTTTTAATGTTCCCTCTGGTCATCCAGCTCACTCTGCAATTGATTTTTCATCATTGTTGCTCCTTGTTACCAATTTAAATCGTTGCATGCTGGACATACATGTAACTTTTTTGATCCTTCCTACTATTTTTTTTGCTTGCTTGAAGTGGCAAGTTCATTTGAAACAGCAAGCACAGATTTTTGTTTTATATTGGGAACAAAGATGGAAGTACTGGATATGATTGGACAGGAAAATGACAGTGGGGTTGTAATATGATCGGTTTGTGTACTTTGGTTTTTTACATTGATGTATCTTAATGTAATCATTAAGATACCGACTTAGAACCAAAGGCACCCTAACATCTGTCTTTGGAATCTCAGGATGCTCCATGAAAGAAAGCGTGTGTAGCAAGAACAGTGATTATAGGCTGGAACAGTAGGTAGAAGGAAATGGAAAGCCATGTTCCTGTCAGACAGTGTGCCACTATGGACTGACAGCCCTGGCTGGGTCACTTTAGGGTCTGCTCACACACCTGTGGATTGCCTTGGGTCTGGAATAACAAGATGAGCATTTATTTTGAAGTTTATTTTCATGTTTCCAATGTTTACTTTTTTTAGCTACCCGTTGAAATGTAATACAGTGACAGTACATCGGCAAAGATTTCTCCACCAGCTGTGCCCACCTGGATGATTCTTAGGTGACATCTCAGTGGGCTTGACAGATTAAAGTTCACATTTCTGTGAAGTGTATCCACTGAGTTAGCTGATCAATAGTCCTGTAAATATTTGTGGTTAAGCCATAATGTTTTTGTGAGAAAGTGATGTGTTTTCTTCTTCCTGGGACTTGTTTGGAGAGAAGAAAAACTATGGAGATGGGTAGGTTTTCTTACCTGATTTTTTATTTATCTCTGATCCCATTTAGTGAGTGATAAAGGATAACAGATGTGTTTACTGCTATATTAAGTCCACAGGTACATGAGTGCAGTGCTCTCAAGTGGAGAGCAAGGATAAGGAAGGCTGTTTGTATTTGAAATAAGTTTTTATATATTGGGACTGCTCAGAGTTATGAGACTGACTCTACAGCTTCTTTTTTTTTGTGTACATAGTTGTGAGCATGTTAGCATTCTGATTTTTGGTTTGAGAATTAGTTTTTTTAAGAGAGTACTTAGTTAAATTAACTAATAAATACAGTATTTTCTGATGTTCATTTCTTTTCCCCTTCACTGTAAAATGAAGACATTTTGTATGTGAAATTCCTGTGGTTGGAGTATTCACAAACGTTTCAATATAAACATGCTAAGATTAGGTTTCTGTGATTTAAATAGAATTTTCTGAAGTATTTTAAATCTAAAACCGAGGTACTGGTGCTGTCCAAACAGATTAAGAGTTGTTGAGTTTTACATGTATTGTGTGTTGTTATATTTGCTGTTTGGGGTCTTTAAAAATTAAGAAATAGTTATGTTAACCATTAAATAGTGATTTTTTAGAGATGGAGCTTTCCTGAAGTGGTATTGCTCAGAACAGCTGGAAATACAGGTGGTTGAAATTGTTATTATCAAGTAGCATCAGACCTCACTCAGCTGTCATGTTCGTTTCTGTATAAATGAATAAAATAGGATACTTGTCTAAAAGGGCTTAGAAGTCTTAAAGAAGATGATGAAAAAGGGGCAGGAGGGAATGTGATTTAAAATAGGAAGTGCAAACAATAATAACGGCTGCAGGGACATCTATTTAGTTCTCTTTCTTAATGCTCCATTTAATTCCCAATTTCATGGGACCAGATATGGAATGGTTAAAGTGATGAGTAAATACGTTCCAGAAGAAACAAAGAAGGAAGTTGGGAGGTAGAAGGGGGAGGAAAATTAAGTGTACAATATAATTCTAAATCTCCTGGAGTCAATGGAAGTTTCCCCACTGACCTCAGAGGATTAATTTTCAAGCCTAGGGAAATGATGAGTGGATGAAGAGTTGAGAGATTAAAGTGTTAGCAGAAGGAGAAAGGAATAGGAAGCCAGAGGGATAAACAACAATAGTGGAAACACTGCTTTCACAGGGATCACTTCAAATAAAGATTAAAAGGATGGTTCAACTTGCATTACTTCTTTTGGTAATTCAAATCTGATTAATTTTTAAAGTACCACTTATGCCTGAAAATTAGTTTTTTTGCTAACTGTGAGTAGTATATTACTGTGGCAGTGATATGGGATTCTAAAAACCCACCATACTAAGTAATACAGTCTTTTTTAAAATGTAATTAATTCAAAGCTGTAAGTTTCATGATACTTGCCATGTGCTTTATTTCTGACCAGCACTACCAGATTTTACATCTCCACTGTTCTGCTTCGTGGAGATCCTGGTGGTGCTGCCTGCTTGACCCCGGAGTCCAGCCCTGAAGGAGGAAAGGATGGGAAACTTAGAAGCAGACTTGAATCTCCCTGAGTCCAGCAAAACATGAGGGCTTAGCAGCGATGCTGCGTGGGGTCACCGAGTGTCTTTAGGTCCTGGGAGAGGCTTCAGCTTACGCTGTAGGTGAAATTCTTCAATTCTTTCCAGTGGGTTCAGATGGAGGTTAGTGGGCTGGGAGGTAAAGGGATCCATGTTTCTTCCTGTACCTGGTACAAACAGTTTCGTCATGCAGTGATGCAGATTTTGCTCTTGATGTTATGATAATGAGAATTTATTATAATGTTTTTTGGTGTTTTTTCGTGTGGCCTCTCCTTGCTGTGGGTAATGTAGATGGATTCTAGTATGTGGGAGCTATCTGAGTATTTGAGGTAAGAGTGTATTCTGACAGGACTATGGCAGAAAGGGGAGAAGAGTGACTGACAACACAAATTTTTATTCTTTCCTGATGTTTCATCCATGTAGTTCACAACTTCCTTAAAAGGCCTCTATTTTTAATAGCAAAATTATTGCTTAGTTTCAATTCTCAAATAAAAGCTTCGTTTCTGGACATTTTGTATTCCAGTTTGGGGACATTTTGTGCTCCCTGCAGCACTTACTCAACCGTGACTTTGCAGTATTTTTCTTGAGTCAGTAGCCAGACTTTTCCTTAAATAATGGTACCACAGCACATGGGCCCGTTTCATTATTGTGCTGCAGTCATGGCTGTGCATGGGCACCGATGACGCTCAGCTATTGTGAAAACCCTATAAACTGCTGATAAAACGATGACTCATGGTCACCTGATGAAAACAGATTCATTACCATGACTCCAGAAAGTTTAGCTCCCATGGAAGCGTTTCACTTCCCACACTAGTTCTTCTAAAAGAGATGATGCTGCAGTTATTTTCTAGCAGTTGACAGCTGCCCAATTAAGCTGTGACAGTGTGCTTGGCAAAAACTTGGAATTCCAGACTTCTTTTATTAATAGTTTAAGGAACTAAAATCTGTATGAGCTGTGAAGCAGTCACCAACATTCTTCACAGTGTTACTTGGAGTAATTTCTAATCAAATTATACATTTTGGATTTCGTTTACCACTACTGCATTAAGTTCTTTTTGCAGTGGATCTGACCCAAACCTCACTGGAGTCAATGGGTTTTGGATCAGAGCCTGTAGGAATATATTGGTAGCGTGCTGTAGCTTAACTGAGAACACACTAATTTATTCCATAAATGGCCTTCCTCGGTCCAGTTTATCTGTGTTTTTAATGTATTGTGTTTGTCTATAATGTCAGTGTGTAAGGAAGTTAGGTTGGAAAAGTATGGAGAAGTGATACAGCCAAATAATAAAATATTAAATTGATTTTAATTCCAGTATGAAACAAGTAAAATTAAATCCTCTGCATTGCTGACTTGCGATTCTCCAGGGACTGTGAAAGGATGGGGGAATTAAAATAGAAATATGAAAAAACCTGTTACATTAGACTTGGATGCGTATAATTTTATGTTTAAGGCAGAAAAAGTTTCTCAACAAGTATTTGTATGTAGGGTAGTGTGAGATGGCTCATTCACTCCTAAATGATCAATTTGACTGGTGATTTTTGTCTTAATCTAGTTTCCCTCTTTTGACTGGAAATATTTCTGATGCACAGTGCTTAAGAAAGTCACCATATTAAATTACTCCAAATGAGTATGATTGAAACTTGCTACAATAATGACTAATGTAAAATAAACAGATGTTGACTAAGTAATTTATGCTTTAAAATTTAACATGCAAACTCCTACTTTGTTTTTAGTTACATCTTCACTTCTGCTTGGGAGTTTTTCCCATTTATTTTTTAACTGACTCATTTTAAACTTAGATGATGAACATCACGTATTTATTTTGTGCCAAAAACTTGTCTATTTTAAAAAAAAAGTCTCATCAGAATTGAAAATTAACTTTAGATATTAAAAAAAAAGGTAGAAATAAGAGAGATTTCTTAGATGTTACAATATCAGTCATACAAACTTTGTCAACAAATTACATACAGAAACGTCATGGCTTGTTTGCATGGTGGTGTTTGTTTATTCCCTGAATACCTCTCCACCATTTTCATTACCACAGGCAATGTCGTAATGGAGAGGCAAAGTGTTGCAGATTTAATAAAGAAATTAAGTAATAACGTTAAAAACCCCTTTGAAATACAAGCCCCATATGGAGTGAAGAGGTCTCTTGAATTGACAGAGGAGAACTCTTACTGCAGAAGGCAACTTCTGTACAGTGTGTCTGTTTTGAAAGGGCCCTTCTGCTGTTGTGTGTTGTTTTTTACAGAATCTGTCTCCTTTTGCCTTTGTGTGATGTTGCTTGGCCAAATGAAAGAAAGAACGAACACCTTTCTACATTGCATAGGAGTCAGATCAGCTGTGTATGTTCATTTGCTCATACAGAGAAGGGAGTGAAGGTGTGTCTTGCCAAGCCGTGGTGTCTGGCCCTTCACATGTGAAGCTCACCTCTTATTTATTTCCCTGCTTCAGGGAATGCAGTCCTTCGAATGAGGCTAGCACAAGAATCAGCTCTGCCTTCTTACTACAAAACAGTGTTTATAACTAATTGAAAGCTTTTCACTTGGGAAAGTGGGAAAAAATAGTTTCTGGTCTAGATCATATGCGGACGTTTTGAACCAAAATCTTCACTTCTGTGGTTTGAGTGTTTTCTGTTGGCTGTGTACACTTTGCTGGGGAAGTAGGGTCCGTTTATGAAGCCCTAAGGGCAAGTGCCATCTTTCTTGGGATTGTACTTTTTTGTCTTTGACCTTCGCTGAGGGTTCTTTGCTGGTTTTGCTGTAGGTGTGTTTTACAGACAGATCCTCGTCCAGGAAATCCTGAATCTCCAAGCTTCAGCAAAATGGAGATTTTATTCCTTTTTCTGTGTAACTTCCCATGTACTATGAGATGGCATTCGAGTGGAGAATCACTGTAAAAGTGTTGCATCAAAGCTGGTTGGAGAGTAGTCAGTTGTTAGTCTGGAGGGAGAGTGAGAACAGAGATAAGGAAGAATGACACAGTGATTTCCACCCAAGAAAATGTGTCATAGCCACAGAACATTTTCTCAGCATTTTCATATCGTTGATGACTGAGGTTTGTAAAGTTACTTCAATAATTCTATCCTCATTTTACTCTAAAATGTTATGCAATAAGTAAGCTAAACTAAGCTCTGTTCTGTGTGCAAGGTCCTCTTTGCAAGTCCCTGCTTAGTTTCCAGGAATTAGTACGATGCCTGGCATATCTGACACCACTCAGCTGGTGAAACAATAGTTTATATAAGGTATAGTTAAATACAGCCTTTCAAGCTTGAGCCAATATTCTCCTGTTGTAAACTCCAAGGATTGTCTTTGTTCACTGAATAGCCCAGTGATTTAATAGCACTCATAATGGACCAAGTATACATGGCTGTGGTTTATCCTGCTTTGTATCATACAGATAAAGGCTGAGAGAAGAGCAACATATAGATCTGAACAGAAAATATTTGCTGAACTAAAGAGCTGGGAAACAGCTAACTCTTGGGCCATTAAAGAGGATCTGTTCAATGCCAAGATCATAGGATGTGACAGTTAGTAGGGTCATGCAGAATATAACTTTCCCTTCTTTATTTTGACATTCCTATAGCATAAAAATAGGAAGGAGAGTCATTTGAGCTGGACCAGAGTGTGCTGCCCTGCCATAATAAGGTAATCTTCAGCAGTGGAAAACAAACCTACAAAGAGTTACTCATTCCCTTTGTGGTATTGTCTGCAAGTCTCTGGTTCTCATTTGCCTGGGTGTTAAACTGACACAGTCACAATCCATGGCTCGGAATTTACAAACAACTTGGATGATAGGATTAAGCCTGACACATCAAAAGTTGAAAATGAAACCCATAATTTAAAAAAGCAATCAAACAACAACATATTCTCATCTCAAACAGTGAGTACTGAGTGTTTGTAGTGTAACATTAAATAGCTGAATAGCAGAGAGCAGTGATTAAATCATTGGCTGCCATGGGTGGAATAAAAGAGCAATATTGGTTTATAGGTTTCTTCAGAAAATTGATAGAATTTGTCACTAGTTTTAACTGTGTGTTTCAGTAAATTGAATTGAATATTTAATTTTGCTTTTATTGTTTGGTGGAAACAGGCTGGTGTTTAGAGATGACCTCAAAGGACGAAAAAATGTTAAGGAAAATGTGTCTTTGTCTATATCCCTTCACCCTGATAATTGGCAGGAATTTTGATTTGTAGAATATTTGGAGGATACAACTAGGAGTACTTTTTGATTATGAACTGGAAAGAGATTTAATTACAGATGCTCAGCATATTCTACATAGTTCAGAAAACTCTTTGCTAATTTGAAGCCATTTTCTGTAGGGTTATTAGGGATGGTTCATTTGTTGTTGCTATTTTGGAGAGGCCTATGTTATTAAGCACGTAGGAACTGTTGGGGTTTAATCTGCTTTTGTAAATTCCTATTTGAACTATATACAGATTTTGGGAAGGAAAAATCCAGTGATGAAGAATACAATAAAAAGATATTTTAAGTTCAGAACTGAAATGGTACTTGGATATTGTTAAACTTGCCTTTTTTTTATCTTTTGGAAGCATCAAGGAATCTCACAGTATTTCAAGCTGTACCTCTTGTTGGTAGCCAGTGCTGTGACAAGGTGAGGTAACTGTTTTTCATGTACTGTTATGAGGCAGCATTCACACTCCAAGCAGAGAAAATTAAACTGGCAAAATGTAATTTCCAGATTTGTAAGTAGGCCAGGATATTTGAGCTGTTACAAAGTGTTTGTGATGATCACAGACTCTTAAAACCTAATAGAAAGTTTAATCTTCACTGTGAACTACAAATCTAAAACTTGTCTAAAAGGAGAGAATACTTCAAAAATTTTTTCTGCAGAGATATGGGTGACTTTAACTTGACACAAGTGGTAGTTTCAGAAAAGGCAACATAATGGTACTTAAGAAGGTCAGCTCATTCACCAAGAGCATCTACTCTGTAGTAATGCCCAAATCCAAATCATCTCTGCTGCTGCTGGCGGCCATCATATTGGTACTTGGTTTAGAAATACCCCTTCTTTCTCTTTGGATTGCCACACAGATTTGGTGGTTAGGCCCTGATCAGCAAGTGGCTTGCTCATTTCTCTCATGTGACCGTCTGCAAGGCAGTTCAGTGACCCTCAAGATGTTTAGATGAGTTCCCTTGTGTTTTCAGTAATGCTTTGGATCTCCTCAAAATGTCCATATGCTACAAGTTTAACTTAAAATAGTTAGACATTAGTCCAAATCTGGTAAAACAGAATTCAGTTTAAATGCTAAGTTACCTATTACCTTAATAATGTGGTGAAAAACAGCAAGGTTTTGTAGTTCTCTTGTGGGCTATGTGATGGAGGTTCCTGTGTTTTTAGGGTGAGGATTCCAGGTTTTTCCACAAAGTGAAAACACTATGAAAATTCTGTTCTGTGTTACTTTCACGTTTACAGTAGCACTGTATAGAGGCTTAAAAATCAGACGGAACTAGGGAAAGGAGTAAAGTGAAATGTGGCAGGGTCAGGGAACAGGCTGTGGAAGGTCTGTCCTATGGGATGGAAGCAAATGTGGCATAAGCTGTCACCTGCACAGCTGCTGTTGAATAGCAGGGGAATCTGTTTAACATTTTAAATTGCAGATAAATACAGATAATAAGCATAAAAATGCAAAAAATTACCATTAACTTCCTGAGTAACAGATTGCACGTGAGCAGGTGATGGGATTGGAATGAGCACTCTGCTACCTAAAGAGAAGGGCAATCTGCCACTGAATGTTTGTGTATTCTGGAGTTTCCCTCTGTGACTTCCACAGGAAGGTTTTGCAGTCTGGCATCATACAAAATGAATTCTCAGGCCTTCCTTTCTTGTTTGCAGCTGTCTTCAACCAATCCATTAATGTTTCTGGACTAGAGCAAAAGCTGAATGTTTACAAATAATTCCAAACTGAAGAAATGTGTAGCATAATGCTTTATTTACCAAAAAATACAGGTCCCAGCAGCTCCAATGGCCAGGCTGACAGGCCGGTAGAGCTGTGGAAATCCCGTAATGCTGCTTGGATCTGTCTCCATGGGATGCTTCAGCTACAAGCCCAGCTCCTCTGAGGAGTGGAAAGTGGGGATAGTGCACTGCAGTTCTGCCTGGTTACAGAGCCATGCTGCTTCCTCCAGGAAACTCAGAAGGACCTCTTTCAAGGGTCATTTACTGTTTGTTTTTGCAGTGAATTACCCTTCATACATATTTCTTTCCTATTGGCTCCCTGATAGTTTCTCTAATTTGGGAAGTGTACTTTTAAAGACTTTTGGTGACATGTTTCTTTTTCTTAAATGCTTATGGAACAGAAAGTCACCCTCATGAGGCATGTGTGTCCCAAATGGAATTAGAATGATCCCACAGTGTTAGTTCTGTTCATCCATTATGTTCCTGATTTTTTTCTCTTCTAACTTTAATCCTGTAATTTTAGAGAAGAGACTGTTTTGAAGAACTTTGCTTTCTGTGCACACATTAAATTATCAATAGGATGTAAGTATGTGGAAAACTTAATAGGTTACTTCTCCTTCCTCCTTCACCTTCCTACATATGCAAATTAACAATAGGACCAGAAATCTATCTCAATTCTTTGGACAGTTGTACAGGTGACAGCTTATTCTTGATACAACCTTGTACTTTCAATCCTTTTTTTTTTTTCCCTGAAATCTTAGGAATTTCAGCCATGGGTACTGAGGTTACAGATAGATGCTGGAAGGATGAGGGCCTCTGCTTTCTGTTGCCGGCTGTGCCAGGAAGTCTCAATTAGTGTCAAAAATATTGTGAGTTCTTGCATGGAGTGATGGAAGTAAATATTTTTATTTATTCTGCATACTTGCCTTTTAAAAGTGCATGTTTGATCGCTAGACATAGAGTGAGAAAGTGGGACAGTTTGATACACTTTACCTGTTGGCAGTCCTTAGCTGTGTGTGAGTGAATGGTAAAGCTACTAATTGATCTCCCTGTAGTACAGGGAGCTTGCATCTTTTTATTCCTTAATGATTTCACAGTGCTCCCTTTCCTCTGTAAGGCTTTGCTTTTTATTAAAATGAAAAAATTGTTGCAGGAGATTTTTCCAGTGATTCCTAAGTAAATTAGTAACAGCAATTTGTAGCAAAAATCAGCTAAGAATCAGCAGATTAGAGGTTTAAGACATTTATGAACTAGAGGTATGATATGTTATACTTACGTAAAAATTAGAGTAATTTAATACATTTTCTGTGATAAAACAATACAAGTGAAATTACCATAATTTCAGAATGTCTCGGCTTTTAGTGATGACGATGTTTGTTATTTTTAACTTCTTGATTGTTTTTTTCCTTTCTAAGAAATGTAAAGGGAAGAAAACTTAATTTTTGTGAAATGAGTCCTCTGTTTACTTTTAGAAAAGCTTTGTTTCAATTTGTTTATGAATTACTTTTAGAAAAGGAAGTAAAAACTTTGTATGTAGGTACACGGATGTTGTAATGCTCATTTTCAGAAACTTCAGTCTCAGTGCTTCTAATATTCAGTCTGGCATTGATTGTAAGTATAATAGGCTATTTCATGCTGCTTCTCTCTATATTCATGGTTATGATACTGAAATGTTAAGACCACACACAGGCAACAAGATCTCCAGCCACTTACACATGTAAACAGTCTGGCTTTTTACAAAGTGGAAAAATATTTCTCGTGCAGTATTTTAACATGATCAGCATGTTAAGGCTCAATCTGCAACTGTGTCAACATTTCTTTGGCTGTAACTATTAATTCTGTAGCCTCTTGATAATATGTAAAATGTGCGACTGGTTTGTTTACTACTGGGATTTGTCAGCAATTACAGTCTGCATTTAGCTTAGTGCTTTCAAATATATAATAGATCAAAGAGTTATTTTGCATCATCACTGTGGTTTTAGTAAAACAAAGGATTTTTTTTTTCCCAGCTGGCTTTGGGACCTTCAAAGGGCCGTTGGAGCAATAATTTTCTTAAATATTGTACTTATACCTGTTTGATATTGGTAGGCACAGGTACAATACATTAAATAACCTTCTGTAGCTACTGTTTGACATGAATTTAGCCATAGGGACAGGAATATATATCTCTTTCAGCCTATTGTGAGACCTGGCATGGCTTCAGCATAGCTGGGAATTTTTGTTTTGCTTATTTTTGTGTAATTAATGCATGTTTTCAGCATTCTTACCATCAGGAACTGCAAATGCAGTGGTCATATGCAATGTTATCTAAGTGCCACTTCATTTTCGTCACAAAGAACTGAGGATTACAAGTGATAGGATTACAAGTTCTTCATATGGATATGTATATATGAAGCTAATAGGAGTAAGATGGCATAAAAGCATTTTCATGGACAACATATCTGTTCAAATGATATTTGGGTTTATTTAGTGTCTTTTATCTATCCTCAAAGACAGTTGATTAACATATTTATTAATTTAGTTTCAGTGTACTTTTGAGGTGTTGCAAGTAACAAAAAGAACAAACCTCCAAACTTATCAGACAAATGTGCAGAACTCTGGTAAGGATTTGTTTGTTTAGTTAGAAGTAGGCTGTAAAGTCAGTTAAACTTGCCGCTGCTCCTGAGAAGGTTGCTATTAGTTAATTCTGTGATCTCAGGGGCACTTAGTTAAAATATTGATTAAAATATATGACCTTTCTTATGACTCTGTACAATTCTGAAGTATTTGTTTTTCTATGAGTATGTTATTTAAGAGGTAAAAACAACGGCACACTAATCCATAAGACTGACTTTAAAAATCTCAAAATGCAGATACTGCGATATGGATAAGGGAAATTATTGTGGAAGTTTAGTTTTAGGGATGGTCAGCTGACAGAATAAGTTAAAAGGCAAACCTGTATTTTTAAAGTTAGTATTATAAAGTATTTAATAAATGTGTCAATATTACTGCAGGAGATTAAGAAAGTTTTCCATTTGTAGATCGCTATCTTTTTATTTTTAAGACTTAAATGCTCTCTACTGCTTAAATTCTATTGCCATTTCTAAGCACCACTCAAACCAGATGTTTTGTTAGAATTTGAATGAATCTTTTGCCCAGTAAAACCCTAAGATACTGTTCTCCTAAACAGCATATGAACAAAGAGAATTGATGTTTCATCATTCCTGTTCTGCTGTCTGGCCCAGTTTCATTTCCTTTGATGAAAAAATGATAAATATAAATTACAAAGTGAGGCAGCAGATGATCTCTATCAGTTAGTTAAAACGAAATTCTTGATACCAGTTTTGTTTTCCAAGATTTTAAGCATTTCACTTGAATTACGAATTTCATGCAAAGAATTTGTTTAGTAAAATAATTGGAACAGAATTTTTTACTTTTTTTTTTCCCTGCAAAAGGTGTTATTTTGGACACATCTACCAGCTAGGTATCCAAGTCTTTTGCATGGTAACAAATCCCAGCCTTTAAGAAGCAGCAGTAGTTTTAAATGGAGTTTTGTGTTGAGCCCTTGGTTTGGATATCTCCTCACCAAGTTTGAGAAAATCAGTTTTTAGGTTTACTTTTCACTCTACTGACAGTGAATCTCCTGTGATCTTGGTGGCCCCTGCTGCACTGGTGATGAGAAGGGGGAAGATGGGGCCTATCCAGTTTGAAAGTAGAGAAAGGGTGGGATGATTTATTTAAACAAAATGAAAATAATAAACATAAAGCAACAACAAAAATCAAAAAACCTGCTGAAGACCCTTGTTATTTATGGAGCAGAGCCTGGGGGTAGCTGGCACAGGAATGGGCTACAGGGATATTGAGTAGTTTGTGTGAGGAACAGAGACTGAGGATAGGAGAGCAGTGGAGCAGGAATGAGGGAAAAATGAATGATGGCCATCAGTGCTGGAGCAGGGATGTACAGGCAGTGTCCAGCTGAACTGAACTAAGAGGCAGAGAGAGGGTTAGGAACAAGACAAGGGATGGAGCAGCAGGACTAAAACAGGAATTGAGAATGGCTTGATAACGAGATGAGGATTAGGAGTAGTAAGTGATACTCAAACTGATGAAAAACCTTGAGTGGCAAAATTAATTGGTTGAAGAACTGTTTTCAGCAGCTTGAAACAGGGAAGAGATCAGGAATATCCAGATGCCGGAAAGTGTAAACTTTAAGGGATGATGGGCGCAATCGTCTGTTTTATGTTTCATGTTCCTCTTTGCACCCCAGAAGGAGAACCTAAAGCCCCTGAGGTGACACAGAGTGGCAAAATGTTTTATCCTTCCCGAGTACTAATCCAAAGAAAGGCTGATGGTTTACTGCAGGTTAATTGTATTGATCCAGTCGGGGGAGATGTCTGTGGGGCTTCCAATCCTGCCCTTTTCCCTGTGGGAGTCAATGTCACCAGATGGCAGATTTTCCTTAATCAGTTTTCCACCTGCCCTTACCAAGGTCATATTCAGAGACTGTTTGACTTCATAAACATACTTGCAGTCATCAAGGAGCATGTGTGGTGTCCTTGGCCTTTTTGGAAGTCTTTCTGTAGGATATTGTGATTGTGTTTTATTATAGCACTGCTTTACTCTGTCCATTTTTATACAGTTATATAAAATATTTCATACAAAAAGGGTGTATTTCTCATGATGACTTTTAAACACTTGTATATTTACTTGAAGTTTTTGAGGAATACTTGGTTGATTAAATGGAAGTTTTGTTGTGGGTTGTTGTTCTTCAGTGTTTCTTGGAAAACCTAATGAAGGGAGATTGAAGGGCGTATTGAAAAACTTCAAAGCCAGCAAGATTTGGAGCATCTAGCACTCCTACCATGTTATAATCATTAATATTAATGAATTAAAATGTTTACACAGCCTGATCTCTATTGTTCTCTTTGATGTTAATTACATCACAGTAGATCACGAGTTCATTCTTCATATCAGGCAAATGAGGAAATATTTCCTCTTCATTTACCTGTGTCCCTTAGCAACACAGTAGGTCTTATTCATTGTTGAACAACATGTATTTCTGCTGCCTTTGCTATATACAGATGCTTGTCTTTCCATCTTTTTAAAAAGCAGAGTGGAACTGTTACTAAATTCAAGTGAAAAATAATATAAAGGTATAAATACATGGCTGTAGGTAACTATAATGAAGCTTAATAGTGTTCTTGAAAACATTAAAGCCAGGTTCTTTTTTTAAAGTTTTTTTTTTCTTTTTTGTCTTGCTCTTATTAATGTGAATCAGATGAAATTGATGGTGTGTTCACTTGTTCCTGTCTCTGTGGTTCCTGACATCCAGGAGCTGTAATCTGTCATGTGCTGTCATCTCCGTTCCTTCATTCCTTTTACCAGAGACAGTCGTGCAGCTAGCATACTATCAATTTTTTAAATTAAAAAATGAGCTGTTGCTTTCCAAAGGGTAATTCCCTCTCAATCTCTAAAGTAGGTGTGGTTTTTTGGTTTGTTTTTTCCCCTGTTGAAATTCATGGGAAAAAAAATGTAGGTTTTTTATTTTAATTTATCCAGGGTACTCTTTCCTGTGTGGCTCTTTTAAAAGATGCAGATTAGTAGGAAGTGAAATCTCAGCCACAGCTGTTCTAGCTCTGCAGATATTGTTAAAGTTCCTTAGTTGGCACAGTCCTGTCTTTGGTAGGTGATTTTTGCAGCACGTGAGGGTTCATCCTTTGGTTTTGCTCCTGTGGTTTTCACACTTACAATTGTATGACAGAGTTGGGTTTTGTAGCTGCTGAAATCACATTATATTTGTAGCATCTGGTGTCATGTATTTTAATATAAAATTCCTGACTTCTGGCAGGCATTGCTTAAGTTCCATCAGAAATCTTCCTGCCATGTACAGAGGCCTTCCCTCTTACCAGGTCTTTTGAAAACAATGGATTTCCAATAGTGTGGGTACAGGTGAGTATTGTACCAGGAAGGAAAGAAACTTTCAGCCCTGGAATATGTTCTGTCAGTTGGAGAAATGCTTCACAGATCTGTTCATCTGCTGCCTGCACAGGGTAAATCCTACTGCCGCATTGCCTTTAGAAGAAAGGGGAAGTGTATTTCCTACAAATGATCTTGAAATTCACGTCTGAAAGTCTTCAGCAAAATGCACGTGGATTTTTGCTGTTGAGGCTGATTGCAAAGTTTTTAAATGTTAAGAGTTGCACATTTTCTGGGATTATTGTTAATTTTATTTGACTGTTTGAAAAATTTAATCAAGAATGTAAAACATCTACTGGATCTACAAGATTGAAGATACTGAAGGCTAAGTTTTGTCCACAAGTACAACAGATTGAGTCTCTGTGTGTCTGTTAACTTGTTCTGCATCTATGCAGAGGTGTTACAATGGCAGAATCTGACCATGTCCTTTAAAAATCTATTCTTTTCCATTGCTTCTGCTATTGGTGATATCCTTTGTTTTTGTGAGATTGATAATTAACGACATTTTTTTAAAAAATAATTTTTTCTTAAGCATCTGTATCCAGGACTGCATACAGGAATCTTTATTATCTTAAAAGGCACTTTAAAAACAAGGTAATTAAACATAATGCAGCATTATAAAGTAGTCTTAAAATCTTCTTCTGTATTATGGCAAATGGATCTTTAGTTCTGCTGTTTCTATATGAGTAAAAGTGCTCTTGGCAGAGAAGGTTTACAGCTATAGATTCATGGAGAATTTTCTTCTAAAATTCCAGTTCTAAAATTCTTTCTTGTAATATTGAACTGTAAGGATATTTAAAGCAGTTACTACTTAACTTCCCACGCATATTGAGTGAGAGCACTTTTTGAAATCCCCTGGAAAGCAGACCTAAATACAAATCTTGTACCATCAAAACTACATTGGGCTCTGGCAGGTTACATTTCTTTCATACTTCTGTATTTCCTTTGAAAGAAAAACTTTCCCAGATGGTCATTGCAGGGTACTGAATGAAACCAGTAATTTTATGTAAGCATGTAAGTTCATAGCCCTGTCAGAATTCTTTATTTGGGTGCTGGATTCTTTGCAGAGTTTTTTTCATTTTTATCTTTACGCTGTTAAATGAATGCAAGTTGAGGGTAAGATTATCTGCAAGGTCACAGAGAAACTTAAGGCATGATGGGCAAAGTATCCTTACCGAGTTGGAACTAGAAATAAACACACAAAGGGAAGGATAGGGCCGTACTGATAGTTATAAATTAAGTGTCAAGGTTTCAAATCTGGGAAAGGATCATCAGAATTTATAAAGTTCTATTTAAATAGTCCATTCTCCTCACTTCAGACATCTGTTACTGGTTATTGTTTGAGTGACCACCATGTACATTATACAAAAAGGAATGTGTTTTTTGTAAGATCTCTGCTAATGTGGCAGATAAAATCCCAGTGTTTGATAGCAGTGCCAAAGGGCAAAGAGGTGCTGAACAATATTCCTCATCTTCACCATAACTTTCCTTCCTGGAAAAACAGGCTTTGGCAGTGGGAAAATGAAGACTGAGATAAGGAGAGGTGGAAAGAGGCTTGGGAACTGAGAGTGATATAGACCAGAACTTAAACAAGCAGGGAAAAAAGTCTTCTCTTAGGCTGATGCACCAATAATTTTTTTTCTGTTGATTACAAATAGGAGTTATATCTCCATGCAATGGCAATAAATTAAAAGGACTAGCAAGCTAAGGAACAGTTGTTTTTGTTGGCATGGAGTGTAATCTAGTGGGCCTAGTTTTTACATCTCTAGCAACTGATTGTTGCCTTGTGTAAAGTAAAATACACTGGTTTTATTAATGTCAAATGCTGCATCAGTCTCAAAATTTCATTTTTCAGAGGAGCAGTGTTGGAACTGATGAAAATGATTTGCTTACTCCTAAGAAGAGATGAAGCAGTTGACAATGATGATTCTCTCGTTTTTATTGATTATGGGCATTAAGTTTCAGTACAGTGAGCAGGGAAGTTCGTTGATTTTAAACTGTATTTCTTTCACCCTTGTGGAGCTAAGCAGGTGGATACAGGTTATGGAAAATTAGGTGTGCTGCAGACATATTAAGTAATTCAGTTTTAATTTTCCATTTTAACATCTTGCTGGGTAGACATAAACATTGCAATTAAGCAACATTTAATTCATCCAAGTGACATCTTAGATGCCCCGTAATAGATGGCATAGCTGAATTTATTGAGCTGCTTTCTGCTGTCAGTTTCACTGTAGCCCTTGCCTGTTTAAAAGATGCATTAAGGAGGAATTCTGACCTTGGCAGGTGTGAAGAAAGTCTTGAATTTAAATTCAGGAAAAATATCATGAAGAATTAGGAGACCTGTGGCAGTTTTTTGCAGTAGGATTACAGGTGGAGCAGGGAGTAAAAGAATCTGGTAAATGTACAAATATATGTATTTTTTGATAGAAAATGATAAAAATAAGAATTTTAAGGGACTATTTTACAGAAGGTGGGGTTTTTTCCAGCATTTTGGTTCGTTATAGGAGGAATCTGAAAGACAAGTAAAGCAAAATTAGCCTCCTGAAGGAGAAGGCATTAGCTTGAGCATGATTCTCTGTATTTGCGCACAACAGGACTGGGCGCTAAGATGCATTCGTAGAATTTTTCTATTTACTAATATGTTAAAAAGCTGACCTTTTTGAAACACATGCATTAACTGTGGAAACTAATTTTCCAGTATCATAATGTTCTCAGCTGCAAAAGAAACAATAGGTATTAATATATTTTATTAATTTTATTTTGTTTTAGTTAATTTGTACTCTGCACTGGAATAAGTACACAGAAAGCCACCTTTTAGAATATGTGTGAAGAATAAACTTAGGCAGATGTTGCTCTTGTTAAACTGCCCTAGCTCCACGTATGTGAGAGTGCCTTGTCTGATAGGAACAGAAAGTTGTCAGTTCAATGTCTGACATCTGTGCTGGGCAAATTAGCACAAACTGCAGTGAGGCAGAACGAATGGGTATCAGGATTAGTGTAATACATTGGGAAAAAGGCAAAACAGCCATTGGAAACAGAAGTCATGCATCACACCCTTCTGGCATCTTTACAGGAGCGACTGAGTGTAAGATCAGGGAAATCTAGTTGCCATAACCCGTTCAGATCCTCCAGGAGGGGTTGACAAGGTGCTTCACCAAAGGCTGTTGAAGTGATCTGAAAAAGAAGGTCCATGCACAGATTCCCTGGCTGAAGGATGCAGGTGGATGAAGACAGGACTGGAGTCGAACAGGGAACTCTGGGCAGATGCTCTATTTGTAAAGGACCTGAGAAGGGAGCTGAGTTACGAAAGGTTAAAATGCAGTTGTGCAAAAATCTCAAAGTATTGAGTGATGTGATGATTTGAAATGAACTAGAACATGTGATTCCTAATGCACGTGTGATCGAACTTGCCACAGGATGTTGTGGATGCAAATATTCAAGCAGTTTTATAAACCAGTTAACAAATTCTGGGAGAAAACAATCACTGGTGACCTCCAAATACAGATGCAGCCTATGAGATATAAAACCCAAGGTCTCATGTTGACAAAAGTCTAATACATCTGCTGAGGAAAGTATCATTGTTTGCTTATGTTTTTAACCTTTTCCTGTAGACTTGTTGTTGCTGTCGGAGCATACGGGTCAGTATGGACCCAATATAACGTTTTATATATTTAACATTAACATTTTGTTGCATAAAATCAACACTGTTTATCATTTTCAGTGAGTTTAATGTTTTCCACATGTATTAGGATTGGCGCTAATTATCACTGGAATTTTTCTAAACATAATTGTGGGAAATATTTCCCACGTATTTCCAATTTGTAACATAATCCACGGGAAACTTGGGAAAAAAATAATACAAAGGCTTTGAAATATAAAACCTAAACTTTTGAAAAAGGCATTCCCAAATAGCAGTTGAAATCCTAGGTACTGGTAGCCTTTTTTGACTGTACTAAAGTTACGTCCTTTTTTCTCTAAGGCAACAGCTTTTTTGATCTCAGTGAAACAGAGAAATGTTTTTTTGAGAATAAATCAGTTTTTCTTGCCATTCCACCCCTCTCCATCTGTAAAATAGAGCTTCTCTGAAATCTTGGGAGCATGTTGTTTCTATTATTCTTCATAATAGGTGAAAATGAGCAATGTGTTATCCATAATGTCTGTACATCGTGTTTTTCACAAGTGTTTTTCCTTGGGTTTTCATGATGTGATTGACCACATGTGACTATAATACCTATCAGTGCACTTCGTGTGAAAAAGAATTACAGAAACCAACAAAGCCAGTTAGAGGTCAAGCTCTATTTATGTGAAGTACTGAATATGTTTCTTTAAATTTTTGTTCTTATGTTAGAAACAATCACACTTTGTTTGGATCTTCCTTCCCCCTATTGGAAGAGACTGGAGTCAGTTAACTGATTTTTATAAATTTTTAGAAGAAAAATGGTCAGCACTTCCCAACCTTAGAAGCTGAGTTTTAGGAAGAGGGATATTTGCAGAAGGATTCACTTTTATGAATTAGAAATTTTTGGTGTGCCTGCTGGGGGCATGTAAATAAATACTGATTAACCTGTGCAATCTAATGCTGTACTCACCTGCCCTCCTTAGAGGTCAGGGATGGGTTACTGGGGCCTCCTGAAGGCCTGAGGTTGGACCAGAGTCAGGTGCACTTTTTCAGCTGCATCTGATTTAAGTTAAGGTCTTGTCATGCACCACCTGCTTTTCCTTGCCCTGTTCTCCTCCCAGAGGTTACCACTTCTGTTTGTTAGGAGAGATAGATGAATAGTCACTTCCTATTTATTTCTGTCAAACTCAGTAGATTTTAGGATGCATCTTAAAACAGAAGTTGAATCAAAACTGGTTCGAGTAGGGGACAGTTATACCTGTGCAGCTCTGGTTGGTGCTAACCTGTGGGAGATGTAAGATGGAGGCAGTCTGGGACAAGGACAGACAAATGGGGAATGAGTTTCCTCAGCAGGTTGTGTTTTAGTCCCAGGAGCCTTTCTGGTGACAAACACTCCACCAGGTACTTTTCGCAATTCATTCTTCCTTTTCACCAGCTCCTCAGTGTTCAACTATGTTCATATTTTACATATTTTTATAAATTGCTTGCTGCTCCTATTTTTTTTGTATCCATTTTTCTTTTTATTTAAGCATAAAGTCTATTTATTACATACTCTGTTCAATGCCAGATGAAATGAATATTTTTTCTTGGACATTAAAAAAAAAAATTTATATCCCTTTGCTTGCCAGCTGGTAATTCCTTGAGGTTTTTGCTGATCTGTTTCCATTTTGAAATATGATGTATTCTCCATCATCTGATTCTGCTTTTTCAGCACTAAGATTTAGAGCATCACTTGTTCATTTGAAAGACTCATCTGTTTCTTCCCTTGTATCTTTGTAGATAAAGCATTGAATATTTTGTTGAACTTTCCTCTTCTTCTGCCCTGTGTTGACTTAATATGCTCCCACTTAATAGAAGGATTTTGTCCAAAGGGTGTCACTTTTGTAATATGCCTTTTTCAGCAGTGAGTCACTTTTTTTGTATGCTGTTTCTGAACAAGCTTTCTTGCTGTTCTGAAACTTTCCTGGCTGGGCTAAGACAAATTAGTTAAAACAGAGTTAAAAAGTACTTCTTTTACGTACTTGGAAAATGCAACATTTCAACCATTTCAGTAAATTTAACGATATTAAGAAGTTTGGCTTGCTATACTTTTTTAGCAAATAAAAATACTTTTGCTTTATGTATTTGTCTTAAAGTCTGATCATGTGCAATCAATGTATCTTTAATCTGTTAAATTATTTTGGCATAAAGATTTAGCATCTGCAAATATTTTATATTGAAACATGGGCTGCAGATGTTGGGTTTGGTTTCGTGTTGCCTTCTGCTTCCCTGTTCAGTAGCTGTGTGCTGCGGTAGGTAACGTTTTCAGGAGAGGCAGGGAAGGAAGGGAATTTCAGAGCAGGTGAGACCTTGCCTCTTAGAATAAAAAGGAATCTGAAATAATTGCAAAGTTGGACATGTGGAACAATTTCCTGCGTGGGATCTGCCCTCACTTCCCCGTTCTGTTTTGGTGAGAGGGAAGTCAGCCCATCCCTGCAGCTGTTGTACAAATAACTCAGAAATATATTCATGGGTGCATCATGTGCTGGAGAAATGCTGCTCCTTCTTCCCAGCAGTGTGCATGTTACCTTGTGAAATAAACACTGTGGTTCGCCTCTGCTTCACCTTACGGGAAGCTTGTAAATTGTGTTTTCATGCTGTCTGATGGCTGGATTTATTTCCTCTGTCAGAGTTTACGTCAGAAGATACTGAGGGTGGTGTCTTCATCTAATTTTTAATTACCCTTCATTTTCTGGTATATGCAGAAACACATAAAATCAGGTGGTACATTGCTGATTTCCTCAGCCCTCCTGTATGGTGGCTCTTTTCATGCTGAACAAATCCATCAGTAGCTTGCCAATACGTACATGGTGATCTTTTGTTGATGCTTTAAAGTCTGGCAGATTAATATTAAAATATAGCATGTAAAGCATGCATGGGAAAACCCGTGAAAATCATTTAACAAGTTAAAGTCTGAAAAAGGCCCTCAAACCTTTTTTTTACTGGCTGTAATTTCTTCAAAAAAATTATATTGTCATATTACAGTTGGCAATCGTTAGGAGTCTGGAGGCTTTGGTAATCATTGCAGTCGTTTTGATACCTATTGCTGTATAAGTAATTACAAACCGAATAATTCAGTCATGCAGAGTGTTTTGTACAAGGTGTGTACAAGTTCCTTTGTCTTTCAACCTGGGGAAGAAATGAAATCCCTTTGTAGAACCCCAAAGAATGTGCCCCACTCCAGTTTAGTACAGCAATGAGAAGGCAATTCTTCTCATTAATTACTTTCATAGTACCAAATTTTTGATATTATTATTGATAGCTCAGGGTAAGAGCTTGGTAATGTAATAATCTTTATCTACACACACTTACCAATGATCAGGTGATACACAGTAATGTGTTAACCTGTGGCACTGTGTTGGTGTAAGCCCTAGGAAGTGTCCTTAAAATTTACAATTAAGAATTAATTGCATTTCGGTAGATTGTGAATATGTTCACCTCTCCAGTTAATATGGCCACTCACCTTCCCCAGCCTGAAGTGGCATAAAAGGAGGTTGTTGCAGACATGGGTATTTCATCATCACTTGCTCGCAATGATTTTAAAAAAACCATAGATTTTGGAATAATACTTTACAAGAAGAGGGTGAAAGCAGGTTGTTGTAATCTCCAATTATCTTTTTATTATCTTGAACAAATACTGTGCTGCTATTTCTGTTTTTCTGGATCAGTCCTGACACAGGCAGGGACATGGTGTATATCCTTTCAAAACAATGGTGAGATTGCACTGTTACTTGGAGACTTAGCCCCAAGGAAAAACTTGCTTTTTGCAATTGTTTGAGCTCCAGCTACACAACTCCTTTCACTATGTGGGCTACAAAACCTCCTACGGAATTGGGATCAGACCAGCACAGATTGACAAGCTAAATTAAACTTAATTCTCTCATGCAATTTAGGCCTCTTTTTCAACATTGTACCTGATAGAGCAGTTCTCCGAGACCAGTTCAGATGTTTAGATTAAGTAATTACTGCTTAGCCTGGCTGTGGGTGATGAACCGAAGGCTCTGTTTGCACTGCAGCGTTCTTAACGTTGCTGAAAACATGCAGCTCCTTTACCTCGGCAGGTACTTGGTTTTCTGAAGGAGTTGTCTTCATTAATTTTTTTCAGTCTGTTGATTTGGGTGGATGTGCTTTAACAACGGTGTGTTAGTCCTTAATTTGAAAGTCTCCAGTATCATACACAGCTCCATCAGATCTGAAACTCCTTAGTGTTTTTTATGTTTTCCTAAGGGTTGAATCATTCACCAGTATTTCTTGTTTTCTTTTCCCCATCATTTCTTACGTTTAATATCCTGTCCATCTGCATCTGTTAAGAGTCTAAAATGCTGCCTTGATGTTGCATCCTAGTTTCACATGTTGTCAGGCCACATTTATCAAAGGATTGTTCTAAAGGCTTGTTCTCTGCTTACACCTCTTTGCTTGGCATGGGAACCTCTCAATGTGATCTTAATGTGCCTATAGCTTATTGATTGAATTTTCAGATAGCTGCTTCTTCTCTTCCACTAAAATACTGGAAAATTAAACACTCCTCCCTTCAGGAATTTCTCATACATAAACTATACTTCTAAAAAAAGCAAACCAACCACTTGTGAAAGATTACTTAGATATAACTCGTATGCAGGTTATAAAAGGGGGAATTTCCTCCCTGCTTTTGGAAAGTCTGACTGCATTTTAGATTGTCCAATTCTGGCTGAATCTGTGTATAATTTAGTACAGCTATCTTGGAGGATAGATCTTCAATTTAGACCCCGTTATAGCACTGCCCTTGATCTGCTGCTCCCTTTTTACTGTTGCAGTGACCCTGTAGATCTTTGAAAGCAGGGAATTTAAAAGATCTAGGTGATGTTAGCTGATGGCTGTAATCCTTCGTTAGTAAGAAGGATTTATTTGTCGAAACTGTTCAACAACTTCAGGATATAAATTTATGATAAAGTACAAGCCTTGTAAGCTTTGTACAATTTCCAGAACCAAGGAGCTCTTATCCAGAAAAAAGGTCAAAAGTGAAATATACCTTTTTCCCCCTCTGACATTTGGATCATCTTTCTTGAGCATTTTGAAGAGTAGTCTTGTGTCATGATTTCCTAGAGGAATTCTGCTTTTGACTTCTTCTGGAGGCTTCTCTCATCTGTTCTGCTCTGTTTCTGAATCAGCTGCTGATAAATCTTTCTATAATCGCTAGTTCCTCTTGTAAGTGAGCTCCTGATTAATCTCATGATGGTAAAACCATTCACTGGTGACCTGTTGGTGCCTAAAACCCTCTGAAATAGAGAGTTGGAGAAACACCTTGCTTTCAGCATTAACCAGGAAAGCGCTATTTCTGTGCAACTTTGCTGCCTGGTGAAAAAAAAAATTCGAATTTTTTTTCCCCTCTCTCCTCCTTCTGTTTTTTTGGGGGGTTTTTTGGATGTTTTTGTTTTTGTTTTCTTTTGTTGTTTCCCCCCCGCCCTCCCGAAGGATACCCCTCTCCCCAAAAAAATAACAACAAAAAAAATCCCTGGGAGGTTCTGGAGAAAAATACGTGGAAAATTCATACACATTTCAAATTGTAACTTTATCTACTTAAAAAAATGAGAAATGTACAGTGTTAGCTGTCACCAAAATTCCTTTGTCCCCTTAGAGCCGTCAGCAGTGGTGGCATAAATACCTGTCCTGACTCCTGTGTTTATACAGATTGAGGCATTTAAGTTCTGGAACAGTGTCCCTATGGTTTGGGAGACTGTGCATTGCCTCCAATCATTGTGCTCCTAGACATGCTTGTAAATGAAAGGTAAATTAATGTTGTATAATGACAAATATACCTCTTGTGCTGTATGCTCACTTGCTTAAGTGATTTTTGCCTCTTGCTATTTCTGTATAAGAGGGAAAAGTCAAAATATTGTCAATCATTGGTGCTAAAAGTATAAACAACAGGAAAAAAACCCATCATTTTCTTTGGGGTCAGAAAGATAAAGGAGGAGAATAAACTTCTAATAAGCCCAGAAAATGTAAATTTTTTCATAATACAGTTGGCACAGTGTATAGACCAATGATTAATTGGTCATAATTATACTCCATGCTGTAGATATTAGAACTTGCTTGATTCAGTGCAGAACACTTACTGATTTTCAGAAAGAACTTAGAGAGGATGGGAAATATTAAAATTTTCCTGTTTATTTTAAGACAAGATATTTCACATAAGCTTATGTGTGGTTTATTTTATTTTTTCTCACAAAATCTCTTGGCTGTGCTTTTGCATTCTGGAGACTGATGATACGTCCTATCAGTTTTGTTACAATGCCAAAAAGGGCTTCCAGTGACATTTTTGAGTGGTCATTGGGATCAAGTCTATCTTTTTTTTTTTTTCTTTTAACTGTAGATATCATCTAAGACTGGAATAAAACTCTCTCTGTAACTGACAAAGAGCACAGTGCTCAGGGAAGAGGGAACAGTAGAAATAAACAGTTCCTATACGTTCATCATGGAGCAGTTTTGGAGTTTTAGGTGTGTGAGGGTTGCAGCTCAGCTCCTTCCCGCCCATCCCAAAACCAAGCCAAACTCTCAGATGTTTCTGTTCCAACTCAGCTTCAATTAATTCTGACCCTCCAGCCCACATCCGTAATCACAGAAATGGGAAACCCTAATATGTGTCTTGGGAGGCTGGTTCTCCACTGCTGTCTGCTTTAATGATACAGCACATTTGGAGTGGTGTAACTGAATACAAACCCGCCATGCTCATCTCCAGCATCCCAAGGACTTTCTGTTTATGAGCACTGGTTTTATGCTGTGCAAGTGATGCAGTTTAAAGAAACAAGAGTACCCATGTAGGAGCCCACTGATTGTAAAAATGAGTATAGCAATAAAAAGTATTTATTTGGGTTATTTACTCATTGGGGGATTTGCAATAGTAATTCACCATCTAATATGTGATTTTTTCAACGTTTCAGCAGGTTATGAGCAGATGACTTTGCTTGACTGACCACTTTGTGTTGGATTTTGTTCTGTTTACATTACATGTCTGGTTATATTTTCAATTTGCAGAGTCTATGAAGTGTTTGATGTGTTCATATAAACAATTTGATTTCTGAAAAGATGTTCTGAATTAGATGGCATTGCTGTACAACAATACACTAACAACATTCTGAGCTCATTTAAAGCCCTTTGTTTGGTAACACAATGAATGTCATTAGACGGTTACAGTAAGAATGTGAACATTAAAAACAGCTTGTAAAAATGAAGAGTTTTTGAAATCTAGAATTATGGGGGAAATCAAATTGGAGCATCTGCTTCTGTCTTTAATTTTTGAGTGAAATCTTTTCCTATTGATTCTTGACAAATGTGTTTCCCATCAAATCACGCATTCAAGTTTCAGTTTTGACAATCACACCTCAAAAAACAATTTTTAATGCAAATTTTGAGATGGATGTTGAAAGCATGAAATTAAAAGTTGCCGTTCTTTTTGTTTGCCTTTCAGTTGTGGTGCTTAGGAGTCACGAGTTGCATCGTGCAGCCACTCTGACTGGAAACACTTCATTTCCACTAAAACAAAAGCTAGTATTTTCATGGAATTGCATGTCATCAGAATAAAAATAAAAATAGAAACTTCTATAAGAGCATCAGATCTGCTAATATAAACTGTGTACATTTTTCTTCCACTTGCCTCTGTTCCCTGCAATTATTTGTATTGGCATTTAGTCTGTGTTTGTCCTTTGCTGCCGGAGCAGCCAAAGTTGTATTGAGCTGCTCAGTATAAACACCATCCACAGAGCTGTACCATGTGAAGGCACGTAAAGCAGAAATACAGGCGTAGCTCTACCAGGTGCTGTGCAGCTCGGGAATGCAGGGGAGCCTGCATGGAAGCTGTCGCTCATATCACGTCCAGGACTTAAAAAAAATAGGTGGTGAGGCTCAGGAAGGTCTGTGCTTGTATTCTCTGACTCCTCATCTTCCTCTTTGCCTGTGCCAGTTATGCTTCCCTGTGTCCTGTTCCAAAGCTGTCCTGATTGTGTGGCAAAACTGTTGGCTTGTGGTTAGTGAAATATTTCCAGGTGTGCTATCTGCAAGAAGAGTGCTCCAAAGCTCAGAGGGATGGAAATCTTCCATTGGAAAACCTTGTCTATTACAAGAACTTACGCACTATTTAGATCTATTTGTTTTTTCTTTGAAGTACTACAAATGATTGGTGTGTTTGTAAAATTTTAAAGATAATTTCAGCTGTTTCATTGTATAGTTTTGAATGTGGTTTGTTATTTTCTTTTTTCCCAGTTGTTACAAGTTTGACAACTGAGACAAACAGTGCCATTCCGAACAAAATAATTACAAACATTCTGTCTCCTTGAAAAACAGGTCTATACTTTGCAGCTGTATCTGTATATAAAGTTTAGTAGTCAATAGACAATGATGCCAGTTAACATGAAGCATTTGATAATTTGAATTTTCTTGATGTATCAACTACTTGTTTGTTGTTATTAGTGCTGAACCATGAATAATTTACTGGCTTTCACTTCAAAATCTGCAGCGTCTGCTAACTTTGAAGTTCAGTAGTCAATTTAAAGTTTGCTGGAGCTGACTAATGATTCACTAGAGATTTTTGTGAGATATTTTGTCATCCATTTAAAGCTTGGAAAGGTTTGCTGTTGCAGCCATCTGGCAATTCTTGGTTCTCTGGAGGAAAGAGAAGCCTTTTGATACAATAGATCAAAGCATTCTCCTCTTTCAGTGACTGATACCTATAAGTAACTTAGAAGTTTCTCAAGATGATTTCACAATGCCTGTCTCATTTGCCAAACTTTTGCATTCTAGCTACAATACAATATTGGCCATGAATGACATTTTAATTATATTTGAATCATTATTTAGAAGCTTCTGTTTGTAGCTGGTTTCCAGATCCAAGTGTTTTATAAACCAAGAGGTTTTTAATTTACCAAATAAGATATGATTAATAAAATCGATGCTAAATTTTGTTGCTCTTAGTGCAAATGGCATAGGTAGGGGTACTCTCAACAACTGTACTTGTGCTATACCATAAGCCTGAGTTATAGATGTACACCTTAGACTGTAGGTGATGTAAAACCAGAGTCTAAAACCAGGTATCATCACACTGTTTCTAGAACTAACTCTGTTAGCGGTTGGAATTCTGAGGCTGGGCTTTGCAGATGTTTGGCAGTGAAGAGCAAATATGGAGAGAGTGAGTGAGGACAGGAAGAGAGCACTGCAACATCCCTTGAAAGGAGCCCAATCTCCCACTGGATGGTCGGTGCACATGTGAGGTTTGTCTGGGATCAGGATGTTGTTTCTATTCCGTCAGACATTCCGGATGTGCAATTGCCATGACCGCACATGTCCAGTCTTCTCGCAGAGCGAGTTCATTGCATCACAAGTGCGCCACAAGCAGCCGAGCCAGAATGACGGAATTGGCTTTTACTTTGCACGTTGTTTAGTTAAAGGTGTCTGAGTGAGATTTGGTGCTGGGTTACAGCAGAAAAAAGGGAACCCATTAGCTTGTAATGCCCCATATCTCTGTGCAGGACAGGAGGCAGGAGTGAATTAGTGCCCAGTGGAAGTGGGTTATGTTCATGCCATTCACTCTTCCTTGTGTTTGTTCATTATAACGATTGATGTACCAATGAAAGAAAATAACCCTTGTATGTCACACTGTCCTCAATCAAAACCTATCAAGGAATTTCAGAAATAGCTGACATGTCTTGGGATGTAGCCTATATCAGCCTAATAACTGTAGAAAGTCTTTAGTAATAGTTGAGCCTTATTATTTAACCATTCAAGCCTTTTACAGTATTGGCTAAATGACAGGTGTGGTAACTACCAAATATCCACTGACAAGTCCTTCAAACTTGCTGTACTTTACATTAGGTAGCTTGGAGAGAGGAAAAGACTTCTAAGATGCTGAATTTTTAAGTACTTAATAAATTTAAAACACCAACTAAATAATTAATGTGGTACCAAATTTTCAGAAAACAGAATGATGTGAGTTTGGTGAAGGAATAGCTAATATTCTACACACTAAAATTTGCTTGAACTCAGATTTAAAAGTGTCATTTAGATAGCAGAAGAAAATTCCATGTACTTGTGCTTGTTAAGTAAACATTTCACTGAGCTATCCAGGATAGGTCTGGTGCTCTTGTTTCTTGTTAAGTCCACAAACAATGATAAATTTGTAATTCCATACTTCATAAACTTCCACAGTTTAATGTTCTGCCTGCTGTAACTCTGAATCAGATGCATGTGCTTACCTGATTGTTTGTCTCCCCATCTGCGTGACATGTGCTTCCTAGCAGCTACAGTTCAACATGTTTTTTCTTCTTTTTTTTTTTTTTCCAGTGTGGGAACTTTGCTGTCTTGGTGGATGTTCATATTTTGCCTCAAGGTTCCAGTAAAGACACCAGCTGGTTTTCAGATCATGAGAAAGAGGTACAACAAATATCAATTCTACTTCAAAAGCGTATGGCTGCAGGGAAAAAGTTGGATTGCCTTGAACTGTTCAGAATTTTTCAGTGTTATGGGAATGTTGTTAGTTATACCTAACCATCAGTGGTTGCCGTGGAACCCCTAAGTCAACCATATGTGCTTTTTGGCTTACTAGTGACCACTTTAAATTTGCTTTTTAATTTTTAAACTCCGTGTGTGTGTGCATACATGCATGCATGTATGCTGTGTGCATTCTTCTGACTTGACTTCTAATTTAAAAAATATGTTTCTCGTGAATGCTTGTAAATTACCCTGAATGAGATAAACCAGATTGTGACAGGTATAATTTTGTTGGTGAAATATCTGTCTATTAAGTTTTTTTTGCTCATTCTGAGAAGTGGAAATGATGTTGCATTTAGAGGGTGGAAGAAAACATAAATAAGCATGGTAAACCAGAGTAGAACTGTTGCATCTTATGAAAAGAAACTTCCATTATTGCTAAGTGTATCATGTGTATATCCTGATGAAATTGTGGAAAATCAATGCATCAGTGAGCAGCAAAATTCTGCCTGTAACTTTCATCAGATTGTAAAGAAATCACACAGGATCTTGTGATGAGTTCCTGGCGGGAGCTTTCGCCTCTGTGTGGGAACTCGAGAAGTTCCCTATTGAAAACGAAGGCAGGACGTGTTTGGGATGCCTGTGGACTTTCCCGCAAGTCTCCGTTACGGTAATTTTCAGCAGATAGCTTCCCTAATAATGCCATCATTAACTTGTCACTGCACAGTGTCCCCAGACATCTCAGAATAATACATTTAAATGAAATTAAAAGAAACAATACATTAATATCCTGAGGGAAGCAAAAGCAGAATATGTAGCAGCCTGTGGTTCATATGATTTGTGCTTTATTAAGCAGAGAAGTAAGAAAATAGGGAAAATATTCTAGATTTCTTTTTTATGACTAAATGAATGCTCATTACCTTTTTTATTTATAACCAGTTTTACTCTCCCGGTTATCTGAGTTTTAAATGTTTTCAAAATGTATTTTGTAAGACTGCCAAAACAAAAGAGATGAATTTCAGGAAATTAGATCATGATTGATTTAATAAAGAGGCATGACAGGACAGCATTCAGTGCATTTCTGTGACTGCACGTTTCGAGAGAAGTACAGAGGTTGCATATTTTCAACAGCTGAGAAGTGTGAGTCCAATAGCTTTGCCATTCACTTCCCGAAAGTCCTATGCAGAATCTTTGTGTAAGTGAGGGAAGAAAAGGTCCTAAAGAAAGATTATTCCAACATATTTTTTTATGAGAGCTTTTACATGTTCATCGCAAGTGGTTTTCTACATTTTTGTTGTTTCCAGACTCTGGAAAATACTCGTGGTGGTGCAGCCCTCTCTGCCTGTCTGTGGGAAATGTGGATGCCTCTGTAACAAACACAATTCCTGCTGATCCCCTGCTTACTCTGGATGAAAGTCATTGGCTTGAGCTCAGGGCTCCTGGTGATGCTGTCCCAGTGGCCATTTGGCTGCCAGCTCCTCCTCGGAGCACATGCCGTGGAGGACAGGAGGGGAGCTACACCAGTGCCCAAAGCATGGGGTTGGTGTAAGGAAATACAGCGGAGTGTTGGAATGGCCGCTGTGACAAGTTGGATGGAGTCTTGGGATTGCTGTGAGATGCTGCAGTTTTCCCCTCTTTCTGCCCTTCCAATTTCCCTGCCCTTTCTTTCACACCCCTTTTCCCCTAGAACAACAAAGTCAAAGATTTATCTTTGCACTCTGAGGTCTGTATGATTCTTTGTGGAGAGCCGTTTAAATAATATTTCCATAAGCCTAACAAGTAAAATATGTTCCATGTAAATGAAGGAAGTGCAGGGTAATGTTAATTGCTGTAGAAGGAACCAAAGACACACCATGTTTCTGCTGCTTTCTAGACCTTTTCATTCTGTCCTGAGCACAGGCCCATGCGGGAATGTGTAATGGGAGCACTTTAATGAGTTAAACAGAAGAATAAGCAAATACAGTAATTTATAATTGTGCTCTACAAGCAGAAAGGAAAATGCATTTCTTACTGTAAGGAGAAAATACTGGTTGTGATTGACTAATGTATGTGCCCTGCTTTCATTTAGAGCAATGCATTAAAAATTTGTTGTTCTGACTACTTTCTAAGTTAATCAAAAGGATTTTTCAAGCCAAGATAGTTTAGGTACTACTTATATAATTTTATCTATTACCCAAATGCATTATAGAGGTAAAATTATATTTTTATGTGCCACAAAGTATCATTTCTGTGAGCACATAGTTATGAACAATGGAAAATGAGAATACTGAGGGAAAAGTCTCAAATATGCGTGTGTGTATTAAGCTTAAAACTTAGTCTGGTATTCGAAAGATGAATTTTTTGGTTTTACTCCAAGTATTTTTTTTTTCTGGATAATTTGACTGAAGGTTTTGCTCTTCCTGAGTTGTATGTGGCTTTATTGTACTTTGCTGAAGTATGAAATATATGAACAGTTATGTTTAGGAGCAGAAAAATCTAAATTAATTAGAGCAATTAAGCTGCTGTGACCTAATTTGTTCAGTCTCCCCCCCTCCCTCAAATTACACTGAATTGGAGCAAAATGTCTGTTGTGGTTTATAAGGATTCTTGCAGAGAAATAGTGTGTCGACAATTCCTGAGAGGATTTTTACTAAAATTTTGCTTAAATACCTAATGTTGTGATACATTTTTAACATGTATTTTTTCCTACTTTACATGCATGTGAAACTAATTTCTGATAAAAAAGTTAGTATTGTAATAAAGTGTATTTTATCTGCCAAGTAAGAATTTCATAATGTACTTCCTCTCTTGTTCCATAGAAAAATGGTTTGATTCCCCCCCTTGTTCCCATTCATTTCCTAATTCATGTGCTTCTCCTCTCAGTGTTTTCCCTTTTAATGTGAGAGGGGGTAATTTTGTATTGATTTCTGCTGTGTGCCTGGGGGCATTTCTGTAAATTTAGATCAAACCAGGCCAGTGGTTTCTCTTTCAGGAGGTCTGCAAGCTGCTGGAAGAAGTTGTTGCTTCAAGGGTCAAACACTACTTGGAGACACCTAAACAACGTGGTCAGTGGAAACCCATGGAACATGGATCATCTGGGCCTTTGTTCCTTACCGGTAAAAGAAATTATTTAACTTAGTGTGAAATAAAGTGTAGTGGAAAATACTGTTCTTTATTTTTCCTGTGAGAAGTTTGCCATCAGGAAGGCCTGAAATAGTTGATGTTTTTGTCTGGAATTACTTCAGCTGTGTTAGTGAAAGAAGTAAGTGGATTTTAATTTTCTGTACTGCTTAAAAGTGAATGTAATTCTGGTACTATTAGTCCAAGAGCCTATCATTAGAATTTAAGACAATAACATATATAACCCTTGGTCCTGCAAAATTGATTGAGATCTTGCTGGTTGGTTATGTCTTCTTTCCACTCAAACATTTAGCTTAGTATTTTTAAATACAGAAATAATATCTTTACTTCTCCTGCTTTTGGCAATCTGTTCATTCTTAAAAAGTTGGTGTGATGTGATAAATGACATTTGTCATTTCACCAGTGCTACTGCAGGCCTGGCAGCAGCACCCAGGACCTTGGCAGTGCAGGAGAGAACAGTATCAAGAGCCCTCACCCAATTGGAACCCATTTTTTCTGTGTGTGTGAGGGTGTTGAGGCCAATGGGTGCCATTTCAGTACATCCACATTTTAAACTAAAGATCGTGATCGCTGTAGCTTGTGCCTTACTGTTAGATCAGCTTTGGAGCTAAACGGCTGCCAGTTTTGGTTAATACCATTTCATTGTTAGCATAATGCTTCGGTTTACAGTTGATAGGCTTATCTGTTGGTCTTATATCATACCAGCAATTTATTTTTAAGTTCTGAGGCAAAAAATGAGTGGTTTTTGTTACTAGCCTGGAGCAGGTTATAAACTTGTCACAGGAAAGAAGAGCTGCAGTAGTAAAGCTCTGTGCTGGCCACAGTTTGTCACATTTCCTTAAATACATTGAGAGATCTCTACTGAAGTATGACTTCTGCAATGCATGTAATTACACACTTACGCTATGTCATGTCATCGCTGTACTCATAAATTTTAGAATTCAACATATATTATATGAACAATTTCAATCGTGAGGAAATTCCTTGCCTCTTACAATGCTTTCCATTATTGAAAAGGTATATTCCTATAGAATGCTGGTTGATGGTTGCAGCTTTACATGCTACTGTCAATAATAATGAGTGGTTTTAATGATAAAACACAGGTTATAGACTGTGTGATTGGCTTATTATTGCAAAATTTTAGGCATATATGGGAGCCAGGTTCTTCTGGCATGTCATAGACTTTTTCCTACCCCCTAAGAACACAAAACCACATAAGCAAGAGGTGCCTCAGACCACTAAAGGATTTTCAAACCCTTTTTTTCCTTGCAAGTTGTAACTACATTTTATCCCTTTTAAGTATTATTATTGTTTGTCAAGCACATGAACTTTCAGACCCCTGTACTTTTCTGATTGTGAGTGAATAAATAGAATTTTCTTCAGTGAAAGCAGAGGAAGATTACAGATGGTGGGATCAGAATTTCTAAGATTTGTTGAGGTTTTTCTGTGTTTTCTTTTATCAAGGGATTTTTTTATTATTTATTTTTAAAAGTTTCCTGCCTCAGTAAAAAGTAGGTTTTGAAAAATGATGATTTTATAAGGTAAAAATGCCAGACATAATAATTGTTTTTATATATGTGGGTAGATGCAACCCTAATTTAAGAGTGTTTGTGAGGATTTAGGGTCCTATATTTTCTTTCATATCATGAACCTTTCGGTAAAAATACTGGTATGCTGTCCCAGGGTTGCGAACTGATCTTCTGTATGACTCTTCCCCTTGTTTCCTGAAAATTAAAAACTTAGGGATATGCATTTGGGGAGGTCATCAGTAATATCAGTGACAGTTTTAGATTAAAGAATATTTACCTTGGATGAGGCAGAATGACTGTTCCATCAGTTTTCTGCAGTTAATCTCACCGTCATTAATTAACAATAAAGAACTAAAGGAAGAAAACAGGCTGTGATAACGAACATTCATGTTAAACTTCATTTCCAAAGCCAGCTCGCTCTTCTGCTCTCAGCCTGCTTTGCTCAAGGCTGTAATTTGTAAGAAAGGAGTGCTTTGTTCAAGTCCAAGAATCAAGTTTCTTCAAGTTCCATTCAAGTCTGTTCTTACCTGGGAAGGAAATAACAGAATAGGTGGGTGTTCACTGGGGCAACCGAGCCCTGCCTGTGAGGACTGACCCTTTGAGGTGAGCCACAGGGCCAGGAGTCTGTACCAGTTACCTCTTGTGCTCTGCCCTCCTCTCTAGGATCACAGGTTCTGTTTGTAGGCTGCAGGGAGATGGTTTTGTGTTTTTCACACAAATGAAGTGCCACATTCCAGACCAGTGCTTGGCTGGCAGTGTTCTGTAGCACACAAAGGAACGCACGAGCCTGGTACGTGCTCCACAGAGGTGCTGCTGGGAAAAGGCTTCAGCTGCAGCTCTTGTTGCATTTGGAGGTTATGAAGAGTTTCTGAGTTCTTCAAGCTCCATGTGGTTTCTTTTGCTCCAAGTTATTCAAGTCTGTGTGGAGTTTCACGGCTGTAAAACCCCTGCTATTGTAAGGAGGTGTGTATCTATAGAAGGAACCTTCACATGCTTATTAACTGGCTACTTCATATTCCCAGTGTCCCAGGTCAGCATTCCACCCCTGTTAGAAGTTGCATCTTTTCAAGTCAATTGTAACTAGTTTGCTGTACACACTGCAGGATGTATTCAAAACTTCTTGAAAAGAGAATTATTAGACCAGTATTAATAAGATTTTAGACAACTTTTAATGTCACGGTATGTCGTATTAGGTTTCATTTCAGAGCTAGAAGCCAAGCTACCTTACTTCAACGAGCAGATCTAATCCTGCAAGATCTGTTGAGCAGGGAAGACTTGTTAAGTCTTCTACTTCCTTACTACTATTAACTACTTTGAAAAGAAGATTTTCACCTATCACAGCTTCTTTTTAGTATTAATGTTATATTACATTTAATACTAATATTATTTGACACTACCTTTCATTTTTGTGGCACTTAATGTAAATATCCATGCAAGTTACTTGTTAATTTACGTTTCTTTTTCATTTGAGTTACACCCACACTGCAGTGTGTGGTGGGTCGCATACCAGCTCATTAGGAAGTCTGTGGGTGTTACACACAGGAGAAGAAAGAAAGAAGGAAAGAATGGAAAAATGAGAGAAAGTAGCCAAGACAAGCAAGTTCTTCCTATTCTTCCTTCTGTCTGAACAATTTCCACACCCCTCCCAAATGGCCAGTATGAGCAATTTGCCAAAGTAAGCTTTAATTTAGTCTTTGGACATAGGCTTTGGTATAAACTCTCTGTTTCCTGTGTTTAATTAATGTCCAAACGTGTTTGACTTTGGTTTATTTTATGTTTTAAAGAGAAATTTAAAATGGGGTGGATTTTCAAAGGTTCAATTTTGCCTGCATCTGATCTGCATGGCAGAAATCATGCAAGAAGGGCATTGGCCAGGTATGGCTTGTGAAGTTTCATGTTCCACAGAAGGTGGCTGGTTTTGATCAAGAGCAGTGAGAATTAAGAGGAGACTATAGAGAACTGAGTAGAGATACTAAATACAGGAGAAAAGACGAAGCGAGAACTGAAAACAATAAGGAAGAAGGTAAGGTTTGCATGGGCACAGAGGAAACAGTAAGAAGTGGAAAAAAAAATATGGCTGGTAGAAATGTCAATGTTAGAAATGGAAGGAAGGAAGAAGATATATTGTAAACTGACCTTCTTCCCCCTCTTGAGGGAGGAAAAAGTTAACTATGTTTTTCCTACAAGTAATTTTCAGATCTATTCTCATTCCTTCCCTAGCATCCTTGCTGTTTTTCTTGGCTTGAGGGTGGGACATTTTTGCTCTGATTTCAGATCTTTTTATTGTACAGTCTCTTCTACAGTGAAAATAATTAGAGAGCATGCTGTCACATGGCACAGTGAGCTCCCAGCTTGATTTTATCTGCTTTCCCTGGGATTCTGTATATTGTTTTATATATTTTTAACTTTCTTCTCTAATGAAATGAGGCTTACTGTGGTCATGTTTTCTGTGTCCATCTTTTCACCTCGTTGCTCTTTGCAAATGTGACTGTACTTTATTAACAGATAGAAGTCTCAGACTTGAAATTCTCAGACATTAACTTCTGACAAGCATACTAAAATGAGAAACTGGAAGAGGTACAAGAGCTGTTATGAGTAGTTCAGCCTTACAAAGATGTGGAGTCAAAGTTCATGTCTTATTTAGTATAAAGAAAAATGGATAAGATGCAATTTCATAAGAAAATACATTTCTCTTGCTTATGAAACGATTTTTTTGGCTCCCGCAAGGACACAAAAAATATACAATAAATCATGATGGTAAATATTCCAAACTCTTTTGGCCTTGCATTTTAATTTGAACATTATGATGTTTTTAAGGGAAACACCCTTTTCAGACTGCCCCAGTTTGCTTTAGGAGTGTTCACTATTGCTGTAGGACATGAATTGTGTGAAATGCTTGTAGGGTATGTCCCACATTATAATCCTGTAACAGCAAAACTGATTTATTCCCACCCTCCCAGCTGTTAACTCACACTCCTCTACTGTGAAACTGTTTGGTTTGGTTTTAACTACAGTCTTTTCAATTGCCTCGCTTAAACAGCAACTCTACAACACATTGATGGGTGCAACTAGAGGGAGAATAAGCTGCCATAGGGGACTGAGGAGGAGTCTTTCCAATGAACTTTGATATTTGCAATTGCACATCGTAATTTCTCTCTCTCCAAAGAATTACATTGCAGCTTCTCTACAATGGACTCATTTATGATTTGTGGCCAAGTCCTGCAGATCTGTGTGAACTTTAAACTTACATTCATCTGTCTGTGACAACAGAGCTCCCTGAAGTATGCAGAAACTTATGCAATAACTTATGAAAAATGTTTTGATTAATATCTTGTAGTTAATATTTCCTGTATTTGCTTTAGATTACTTTTTCCCCCCAATTTTTACAGATAATGGGGAATAAGGGCATCTTTTTTTCCACCAAAGCGTTTTTCTTCTAGAAGATCAAGGTTATATATCTGAATTCTTTGTTGTTGTTGCTTTGTTTTGTTCTTTTCTCAGTGTAAGTGATACTTGACAAGAACAAAAGAAATGTCTGTACTTACCCACTCTTTGGGTATTTTCTTTTTTGTGATTTTTTTTCTATCTTACCTTAGACTGTAATACAATAGAATTGGGAAAAATGCCAAAAAGGACAATAGAGATGATCTAAGATGAGGAAATGCAATACAGGGAACAGTTAAGTGTGCCTAGACTCTTCAGCCTGTAAAGTATATAAATTATGGGGAATACAACCAAGATCTATGAAATCATTTCTTGTCTCATTCTCTTCCAGTTTGAGAACAAGGGCGTATCAAATGAAGGGGTTGGAAATCCCTTGCTGTGGTAGTTAGGAGAACTGTGGAACTCTTTGCCAAAGGACAGTAGGTATGATAAAGGCTTGTGCTGCATCCACAGGAGCATGGGAGAGTATTCCAGGGAGGGGGCAGAATGTCCTTTGGTGCACTAAAGGCCTGGGTTCAGAGGGCTTGGAGCCTGGCAGAGTATCAGAGAAGTAACCACGTGCACTTGGCTCTTGTATTTAGCATCCCCTTGTAGGCATCTTACAGCCAAGGTGTTTGGCTTTAGGGACCTTTGGCCTTCCCCTGTGTGGCCTTTCTTACCATTGTGCTCCTCTGTAAACTGAGACCTCCTTCTCTCAGAGCCAGTGGGTGTCAGAGGCTGGTGAGGAAGTTCTGCGCTGTCTGGACTGAAGCATCTGCCTGGGGAAGGATCTTCTGTTGTGACACTGGTACTGGCAGAGGGAGGCTTCAGCAATGGCTGTCCCTGCCTTCCATGGGATATTTGCAGCTGCAGCACCCAGTGGGTTGAATGTGCTCTCCCTGTTGTACTTCTTCCCTGGTGGCAGCTCCCCATGAAATTATTTATGGTCTTGGGTAAGAAATGAAATGTTGTACTTATTTTAAAGATGTCCTTAATAAAGTGGTTTCTGTAGATAGTATTGGATTGAAAAAAAATAGAATTTATTTAAAAGAACAGGAGAGTTGTTTAATTTGGTGTGTTTTTGTGAAAAGGAAGAATTTGGTGTTGGTTTTGAAAACAGTCTTGACCTCTAGCCTTCATATACCCTCCACCTTAATGCATTGTATTGCTTTCTCTTGTTTTCATCTTATTTCCATTTTTTGTTTGTCTCTTCTTCCCATATGATTTATTTTTATTTTATGAAGTGAAAAAATAGTATGAAAATGACTCCTAGTTATGTGTTTGTGCAAAAAAATAAAAAGTGTTTTTGCATGTACAAACAGCTACTCTCTTACACATCTGTGTGAGCTGTAAAGGTCTTCCTTTATCATCCAAATGTTTCTGCATAGTGATTTTGCTGTTAGTACTTCAGTTTATGCAAAGACATACATTTATGCAAATTTAAAGTTTATCTTTGGAGTTTTCATTCTATAGTTAGCCAAAAAATCAGCATCCATTAATCATGTGTCTTTACAAAGCGAAGTTGTGTGTCTCAGTTTCTCCAAGTTGGCTGGCAGTTAATAGGTAATTTATCTCTATCAGTTAAAAATGAAGTTTAGGGTACTAGTTTGATGCAGGTGTTTCAAGTTAGGCAAGATGAACCCCACCTTTAATTTTTGATTTGATACTCACCTGAGAATATCAAAGTGACTCTCATCTAGGCCAGGGAACATACCTTTGGAAAGAGCCCTTGGCATGCTTGTTCCAAGTGGGAATTCAGCGTTTTTGGAGGGCACATGGAGCGAATTTGGAAATCTGTCCCTGAGCACTGTTTCTTATTTGACTGCCTTACTCTTCTTTGCAACATCTTTTCCTCTTGGAGGTGCTCTTCATATGTGCTCTCTGTAGGTTTTACAGCTTCTCCAGTCCCTTGGAATCAGCAATACGGAGGATGGATTCTCGATGTACAGCCAGTGCCCTGTTTGAGCACTAGGCACAGCTGGAAGAGGTGGCAGATAGGTTTGGGGGTTTTTTTGAGTGCTCACTGTTTTGATTGAAATGATTTGATTCTAAAAATTAACTAGGTTTAATAGCGTCTTTTGTCTTTAGTTCAACTGTACATTAAATGAGGTGGGAAAAAAAAGGATTGATTCTTACTTTGAAATTAACTGTTGGGTTCCTTTCAAAAAATGCTCTTTATTAAATTTTTCTAAAGAGAGCAATATTGTTTTGGTTAAAATGTAAGCAAGAAAGAACAGGGATTTGAAATAAAACCTAAAAGAAATGTGATTTCCCTAGAAATGTTCAGAGGAATTTACTTAATTGCAACCAGAAGTTTGACCTGGAAGTGTAACGCTTTGACCTTTTAGCTGTCTGGCTTCCTAAATGTGTTGTTTTGCTCTCTTTAAACTGTGAGAAAATCTCTTTTATACGTCTTTAACTCTTGCTTTCCCTAAAAGTCTCAAAGTCTCAGTAGAAAGTCTGTAAACAATCACCAGCAAAAGAAAAATCATCATGGTATTTTAAAAAAAAAAAGGAATCATTGCAGTTATGCGTTGAGCATTGAAGTCCTTTTCTATTTTCATTTTAACTGGAAGTAATTTGGGGTATAATTTCACTGTTAAATATGAATAGGAGTTTCTTTTAAACTTTCCATGCTACCATATTACACAATAATACTCTCTTTTGTTCTTTTGTTCTTAAGTTTCATTATCATATGACCAAGGTAGAAATTACAGCTTTTAAAATTGCAAACATTTTTGTGGGTTTATTCATATTTGGAAAATTTTTATAAGTCTTTATAGGAATCTGTCCAGATACAGATGGAGGGCCAATTCCTGAAAAAAATTCTGCCTCCTTTCTCCATGTAAGTAGTTCAGTGAGAGCAGTCCTGGGTGTTTGATTCACCGCTGAAGTGCCAGGTATGTTGTGGTCTGTGGACTACAAAGGCACAGTAGCAGACCACAAACAAAACTAACCCAGCAAACTTTGCAGGGCCAGTGCCTTAATTTAGTAAAAAAAGAGATAGTTAAATGAAAATTCAGTAGTGTAGCAAATAATAAAGACTTCTGCTTGAAAACAGGAGAAGAAAAAGTTCAGTGTAATCTTTACTGTGTTGTGGACTTTGAACTTGGTGTATTCCATCAGCTTCAGGCAGATCAGAGATGTTCTAATGCACGGCAAATTACACATGTTCAGGGAGAAACACTCCATATTCACTGTTCAAATCCATGTTTAAATGTCAAAACTTGCTTTAGAGAGAATAGAAGGTGGCAGTTTTGTATTTGTTTACTGAGTATCTTTCTCTTACTCCTTTAATTAAGATATTTAGTTTGGTGGGGGTTTTTTATGTGTATGCATATGGGTCATAGAACATGGGCAATACTTGTCTTTTGTCTGCTGTTTTCTTGCCATGGCACAAGACAGGATTGTGGAGCTTAGTCTTCTGCATAAAAGACCCTAAATTTGCTATTTAGTTTTGAGGAAGAGGATGTTCTGTGTACCTTTTTTTTTTTTTTTTCACTTGGCATGTGTTGTGCTGATGTCAGAAATGGAGGCTGCTGAGCTGTGCCATTCAGGTGGTCCCTTGTAACACAATGTTCTTGAGTGAGCTAAAGTGAGTGTTTTTTACAAACCATTTTGCAGTCAGTCTCCAGCTCTTTGCGCCAGAACCGGAGCTGAGCTGGTGGCAGTGAGCAGATGATCAGAGTCATGGTTGCTCTTGGTCTCTTTTGGTGGTATCCTCTTTGCATCAGAGCTTGTGAGAGCAGAAGGACATAGAGACTTATTTGGAAATAGAGCCTTTCAGCAGCTGACTTAATTAGGATCTGTTTGCCAGCATTTAAAAAGAGAAAATACAGAAGGCTCTATTGTGGTACTTTCCACCTATTTGCTATGCCCCAGAATTTCCTTCTATTCTGAGTTGTTAAAAATCCAACAAGAGTCTACTGTGTGAAAACACAAAAGCTTATGAACCTCTGGCACAGCTTGCTTTATTCAGACAACAGCACGAAACTGCAGGTTCAAGTCCACACACGTTTCTTAGAACTAACGTTCTTTTGAAGTGTCCTCTAGATGTTAGGGTAGAAGAGGAGTCATGACCATCAACATCCATCTCCTAGCTCCACTGGGATATCCTAACAGGAGTCCTCAAAAACAAAAATTAAATAAAACTATATTTTTTGCTATATATCAAGATCACCTTTGAAGAAACTGTTTTCATGTTCATGCCACTTTTTTAATGTTTTGCTGAATATACCTGCTACGAGTTGTTCTTTCCTTCTCAGTCTCTCCCATCATGGCTCCAGTGGCAGTGTTGGGCTTTTTCACCAAGCCCAGAGGTGTTGTAGCCCTGCGATACAATATATTCCTGACATTTTTAGTGACCCTTGCCTTAGAGACCTTGTTATTGGTGGAAGATGAAAGTCTTGGCAGCTGTGGGAGCTTTAGGGTTAAAACCCTTTCCTCTTGAGGGTAAAAGTTTTGCAGAAGTTATTTCCTATTGCCAGAGAAAAAAAAATAGAGCCTGGAGACTTGTGAAAGGTTTGACTGACTTTATTTGAAAATCTTTCAGCATCATGGTATTGGCACCAGTGATTTTGTTGTTCTAATGAACAGTAAGGGGAGCCAGTCATGTCTGATGAATTCCAAGAGGCTCATTTCCACATTTTGGTTGAGTTTTTGTGCTTGAAGAAACTTTGCTTTGTAGAGATTCCTCACACTTAAAATACAAAATCCTCCATTTCAAGTACTTCATGGCATCAAAAAATTTCCTGCAGCTCATGGATTTCTTCAAGGAAAAACCACAGAGACGGTTAGGCTGAAGGGACATATCTTGTGAAGGAGGCATGTGCTGTGTTATGTATTCCCTAGCGCCCTGTGAGTCACACTTGGGTCCATCACGGTGTCTGTGTCTCATTTGAGCCAGAATCCACCTTCTTTTTATCGCTGACGAGTTCAGTGATGTGAGTGATTGGTCCATTTGGGCAGAGCTGTGTCTGGCCAGTTTGAGGGATGTACTCGTACTGATGTGCAGAAGTGGCACCGGACAGTTTAACTGAACCCCATCACAGTACAGACACTTTGAAGATCCTTCGGCTTCTCCTGGGCTGCTGACTTGTCAGACAGTGTTTGCCACAGGGTTTGTTTTCCAGTTCTCTCTTCCTTTTGGCTGGTAGCAACAGATGCCTTTCTCAGCCTTTCTCTTGGTTGTTGTGCTCATTCCAGTGGTTAAAGAAGTCCAAGCACGTGGCTTTCTCTGGAATACAGTTTAGATGTTCAAAACAGGGAGCATTCCTAAATAGCTTTCAGTTCGTGCCGATCACATGCAATTAATAATGTGGTTATTGAGTCTGAGATCAACAAAAGGGTGAAATCAAATCTTGTCTCCTGTTAGAAAACAGTTGTCTGTGGTAAAGGTGCACTGACCATCAAATCTATTGCTCTACATTTATCTGCTTGAATGCATTGGCAGGTGCTACTGGCTGTTACTGCTCATACATTATGAATGGGTATGGATTTTCCAGGAACGGATCAGCCTTCCTCTCCATCCTTAAGTATTAGTGAGGGGAAGATGGACTTTTTCCTTCAGAGCTGGGATGTTCCCAGCACCTCCATCAGAGGCATTAATCGTCTTGCAGCCAGATGGTCTCAGATGTGCTTTTCTTTGTTCTTTCCTCCAGAACAGCACCGACAGCCAGGCTAAGAAATACCTTATCCTGGATCCAGTTTGGCCAGGATAGTTCTGATTTTGCAGCGAATTCCCCACCTCTCCTGCTAGAGGAGAGCCCTACAACCCTACTCCAGGATTTCACAAAATGGCTCGGTCCAGTTTTGCAGTCGATGGCTGATACGCTGAATGTCTTACTGTGCTGTGTCCAGCTGTCCAGGTTCTGATAGCAGGGAGGATTCCTCTAGGCCTATCCCTTTCTCTCTTGATCACACTCCTTGAAAGGTTAATGTCTTTCTTCAGTCAGGGACCCTGTTCCTAGACAGGGACTAAATCTTGTCCCCAGGTCCTTGGTGGGAAGGATTTCGCACCTATTAGTGTTGGCAACTGGCCTGAGTTCAGAAGATTTAGCAGATAGAAGAGCAGCAGTAATGCTAAAAAAACAGTGAAAGAGTAAGGTGAAAAAAATCAACAATCTGGTTTAGTCTGTACTTGGTTTAAGCTGCTGTAAGTCACCCTGGAAAAAGAGGCAAATGACATCCCTGAATTTATTTGCAGATACAAGAGTTGACAAGGTCAGACCTTGCAGCAATACTCACTCAACAGTACACCCAAGTACTTTTTTGTCCTTTCTTCAAGTATATCAATTTAATGGCCTGAATGCTTTTCCTTAGGTATTAAACTTCTTTTAAGAAGCTTATGAGCTTGATGTTATATTTATCAGTACACGTTTTCCTGTGTACTTACTTATAGTAGTCACCTTCTTTGAACTGAAGGCAGACTGTATGGAAAGAATGGATGCCATCCTGACATGCTTCAGTTATTTTGAAGCCCATTCTTTGCTGTATAAAACTTTGAACTGGGCAAAGATGCTTCTTGTTTAAAAAATATCAAGTGGATTCCAGAAAAGACTTTGGAAAGCTCAGTAGCTTTTTGTATGTGATGTCTTGCATCTGCTGTCGGAGACTTGGCTATAAACTTAAATGCCAGTATTTTATTTGACTCTCTTCTAAATTAGAAATAGCCTACTCTGCAGCACATGGTATGGAGTTGGACATCTGTTTTGGGAAGGAAAGCTGCACAATTAACAGTAGATTTAGAATAAAATGTTCCTTTTTTTGTTTTGTTTACAAACAATCAAGACTTTTGATTCTGTGGTGAATAATTGTAAGTGGAGAAATATGAGTGCTAAAAAGCAGTGTAATAATATGTCTGTGGAGCACTTTGAAGATGAAAAGCTCTATATACTGTAAACATTATTACTGGTAGCCTAATCTGTGCGGAAAAATTAATCTAGCATGAGCTAAGTGTAGAATTTTTTTTAAATGTACAATTTAGTGTTTCAGAAAGTCTAATGCACCCATGTATTTACTTTCACATTGTAACATTAGAAATTTATCCCCTTATATTTTTAAAATGTGTGTTGCAATGATTTACTTTGTTGTTACTTTCCAAAAGCAGAGTCAGTCCTAATCCACAACAACCTTTCAGAAATGTGAAGTGTCTAGGCTGGGAGGGAAAATAGGTATGATATAAAATTACAGTGTGATGAGAAGTAGGTGCCTGTCAGGTATGGAGATGTTTTGGGGGCACTTGGCCTTAGGCTTGTGCTGTGGCTTTGGAGTGAAGTCGGGAGGCAGGCAGGTGCCAGATCGTGCTAGGGAGTGAACACCTGCCAGGCTGCTCCAGATAACTCCGCAGCTCAGAGGCATTTTCCCAGGCTCCCAGCTGAATGGTCCGTAATAGCCGTGGGAGAGGGCTTCCCACTGCTCCACGCTGCACCACAGCCGCCTCTTGGCAGCCTTCTGGAAGCTCAAGTCAGCTTGGCCGTGTCTCCTTTGGAAAACAAGTGTTGCTGGATAGTCTTACAGGAGAGTTGGTGTCTGATACTTCCTCTCGGTGTCGTGGGACTCTGAAATACAACAAGCAGGCAAATTACTGTTCCCTTAAAAGGCAGTGCTCACTGGTGCCTATTTCAGCTGAAACTGAGCTGTGGCTTTTCTAGAACCACTTTTATGCAGTCTCCTTTTGGGTTTCAGAGTCTATTTATTTTGTCGGGGTTGATTTGTTTGTTTGGCTTTGTTTTTCTTGTTTGTTTTTGGACCCTGGATCTGCTGACTTAAGTGTCCAGTTTTGAAACAAGAAAAACAAAACTTCAAGTCACTAAATACAGTTTTATTTCTGCCTGTGTGCTGGTAATCCAAAAATGGAGCTTTGTCTGTGTTGCATGGTGAAGAGGAAATTGAAGATGGGATCAGCTGGGTTTGCTGAGCCCAGCATGTGTGAACTTTCTACATTACTGGAAGCAAAATTGTCTGTAGCTTGAGGTTCCAACTTCTGTGTTGTGCTCAAAAGGAGCTAGTGATGGAGCATTTGGTACGTACCAGTTGGTCCATCCTTCCATGATATCGTGAACAAATTTAAACTCATGCTGAGTAACTGTGCAGAAGGTTTAAGAAGCTGCGAATTGCATGGGGTTCTTGGATAAAAAAGTTTTCTTGTGCATCTTATATTTAAGTTTCTTTTTTCATGAAGCAGAATAGTTAACTGGATAATATATTTCCCCAGAAGGAACCTGAAAGAGGATATCACCATTTTTATAGTTCTGCAGTAACTCTGACAGCTTTAAAACTAGGAGAGTTTTTCAAACTCCAGCTGACTACAGAGTAGATCATATGTCACGTGCAAGAGGGTTTCAAAACATTTGATGAGTGTAGCTGGGTGATACTTTCAAAATGCAGGTATCTTAAATTGAGTGCATCTTAATATTTTCTCAGGGTTAGCAATAAGTAACAGCAAGTATCTGTTCAGGCCTTTTTCACCAAAGGAGTAAATAGTGATGGAAACAAAAATGATTTTTTAGTGTTAGTCCCTCTGGGCTGAGCTTATTAGCTCAGGTGCAATTCCCTGTGAAGGCTTTGTAAGACTTTCAGACTTGAGCTGATGCTGCAAAAGTAGTTTGTAAAGGTGTCTTGATCTCTTACATAATTATTTATTTTGTCAGATCTGAGGTAGGTGTTCTCTTCCACAGAACAGTAGCTGGCTGAATCAAGGGCCTCTAAGGAGAATTTGAAGCTTTGTTCAGTCAGTCACATGTGATTAAATGCTAAACCTCTCAGAGAATACCAGGACAGCAAGAAAAATAAACAGATATAGATGCCACTGATTTATAAAAGAATTTCAGGAACAAAGCATCCTCCTTTTCCTGTGAAAAACAAAGATTCACACTTTGTCATTTTAGATTCCTTTCAAAAAAATCCCAAAACATGTGGAATATCGCTGACAAATGGAGGTGGAAAGAAGAACTTTTAATATTTACTGTCTGAAGATTTGTTTTCCAAGTTGTCCTTTTAGGAATGCTACTTTCTCAGCTTTCCAAGGTCACAGTGGAGGATGTTGTTATCACACTGATAACTTATTTATATACAGGGCAAATTCTTTGATTTGACTAAGCCTACTAGCAGCGATAAAGACTTGTAGATGCCAAACTGGAAATAGCTAAAAGTAATTTTCCTTAATAGTTCTTTTAAGTAAACAGTTAATAAAGCTGGTGGATTACATCCAAATTTTTCTCTAGCGCTCATCATTTTTAAGGGATGGTTCAACTTGTCACATCTTGACTCGATCTCTAAAAGGAAGTCAAATTTTGGGTATCTTCCTCAGGGGAAGGAAAAAAGATGGCTGATAAATTTCAAAGAGATTGATCGTCATTGATAACTGTAGTTCTTAATGAGAGCTGAGGCTCAACAGCACTCGGTGGTGAGCTCCAGAAGATCTTGTAGAAATAGCAGAGTGGTGGACCTCACAGGAGAGGATGTGCATTTACACTTAGATATAAGGCATGCTGTGGCACTTGCTCAGTAGGGATTGAGACTGGAACAAGCAAGCTTTCCTTCTTTTTAAATGGTTAGATTATAAAAACAGCAGTAGCACTTAATATTCTAACTTATCTGTGTTAATTACACCTAGGGTAGCTGACTGTCTTCGAAGCATCAGTAATTCAAGTCTTGCAAACCCTATCCAAGTTAGGGGCAGTGCCACCAACCCTCTTTGACATTTTCATTTCAGTGAGGTGCAGAGAGACTGGGAAGGATGAGTCACAAATATCAGGGTTTTGCACTTTCAGTGGGAGTCAGTTTGCTAAATACCTTGATGAATGAAGTGCTGACGGATTTACCAGGGTCATTTGGGAATTTAAGTAGAACAAAAGTAAAAGCTGATTTCCTTGGTCTAATACTCTCTCAGCCATAACATAATCCTTTGTGTCCCTTTCTTACGCTCCTGGTGCACAAGGATTTCTGTCATTCTTGGGAATAGAAACTGAGAAAGCCTCTGGAGGTTCCAGGTACCTGCTGAGTCTGGCAGGCCAGCTCAGGCTGCTGTACATACTGAGGAGTTCAAATGTGGGCATTTCTCACTTCGTACAATGGAACTGTAGATAATTAAGCCCTTTCACGTTTAGGTTTCTTTGTAGGTTTTTTTTTTTTTCTACCAGGTCTGCCACCTTCTTCTAGAAGGCAGTTAAGTGAATGGACATCTGTAGTGTTCTGGTAGAATATGTATGAAAACACTGTGAATAGCATTAGTGACTATGACACCGCACTGTTAAGCAAATGACACCTCTGATCAATTAATTTAATTCCTGTGATTGGATTCCAGAACTTGGTGGTAATTAATTTGTGTAGATTTTTGCCCTGTTTCACACACTACTTTCTTGAGACTTTAGTATCAGACTTTAGCAGTTTCTTTTGAAAAAATATTCCATTAAAGTTACGTTTTCCTTTGTATTATTGAGCTGCTGCTGCTTTCTCTCAATCCTGTCTTAGCAGATGTGCAACACTTTGAGACCAGAATGCCCAAGATACCCTTACAGTTAATATTATGCCTTTGTTTTATGTTGCAGCCAACAGTTTGCAAATTACTGCCTACTTTATGAAGAGATGGGTTAATCTCCGTTGTGCTCTAGGGAAACGTTATCGTGGTAAGAAATCAGTTTCTTATAGAGTTACTTAGAAAAGGAAGAAAGGGAACATAACTAAGACTTCGTCAGATTTTCGTCTACTTAATCGAAATTTCTTTCAGAGCTTGGGTTTTTGGGGTTTTTTTGGTTGGTTTTTTTTTTTCAAAGAAGATTTCCTGAAAACAAAAAAAAAAAAAAAAAAAAAGAAAAGAAGTGTTTCTTGAGATAAGATGGATTTTTTTTTTTTAACCTTAATTTTAAATTTGTGTATGCCTTGCCCCAGGGTAATCAGCTAAGCCACACCAAATTCTGTAAGTATGACAAGACTCAGCATTTTCCTGAGTCTCTGCAGGGTGAATCAAGCAGAGGTTGCAGCATGAATCACTTCATTATTGCTCGGATGTCTTGTGACATCAACATGCAGTACAAGTGTATGCAGGAAAGGCTTTTGTTTCTTTCATTCACCTCACAGCTATAAAATCTTGACGTAGGTGATGTCACTGGACCAGGTCTTTTCTTCGTGTTTTCTCAAGCCAGGATGCTCTGGAAGGAAGTGATACCAATCCTGTCCTGCCAACAGCAATGCAGAGGAGCTGTAATCATCACTGCCCTCTCCACTGACCTTTTGGCATTTTAAAAAAAAAGCAAAATCCTTCAAAATACTGAATACTTGAATGGATATTTTAAAAGAATTTCTTGTTTTTATAGGAATTCATGATACTCATAAATGTTTAACTCTATCTTTAAATGCCAACTGGTTATTTTCTAAGTCCATATTGGCTGAAGAGACCAATGTTGACTTTAAATATTTCATCAAACTTGTCCTGTTAGAATAGAATTTTAGAGTGTCTGCATTGGTATCTCAACACTGTTTGCTGTCTATTAAATTTGAACTGTTCTAAAGCGTCGATGAATCCCTGCAATTTTCTAGTCAGCAGATGATATTGTTGTAAAATGTAACAGTAAAAACATGTTAGTGGAAGCAACTTGCTCTACTCTTCAATTCTACAAAAAAAGGTCTATGAGATCAACCTCACAGATTTTTTTCTGCAAGCCTTGTCTCTTTCTTGTCCCACAAAAACAGAGTGTTATGGCTTCATTCTGAAATATAACAAACTTTAAGAATTATTAACTCTCTTTTTATAAAAACAAAACAAAAACCAGCAACAAAAAAACTCAGGGCTGAAAATATGAAGATACTGATCTGGAAATAATTCCATATGTAAACAAGAAAATATCCAGCTGTGATCTTCCCACAGCTTTGCCAGGTACTGAATAAAGCTTTGTCTCATCTATTCTAATCTGAGAACCCTTCAATTTTTAATCCTTAGTAAACAGAAACTTTGTTGTGTTCATAACAAACCATGTGATCTTGAGTAAAATGTGTAATTCAGTAGCAGTTAACCAATTTGTTTAATGACTTCAAAAATCTCTGTTTTGTTTGAAACACTCTGCCCTGGCCTTTGCTGAGGTTTGATGCCAAGCCCTGATTGAATGATGTTCTGGGCTACAAACCTAATTTACAGCTTTTGTGATGAAAAGACTCATCACCAGAATAGCACAAAAGAAATCCTTGTTAAGTGGTTTGTCTGTTGGTTCTCTCTGGTCTTTCTGTCCAGGGGTGCAGGTGGACTAATTTGCAGCCCTGACTGTCCTCTTGGGAACTCAATTTATTCTACTTATTGATTTTTTTGGAATGCTTTATAAAAACAAAACAAAAGAGGGTGGCATGTTGAAGAGAGTAGGTGAGAAGCTAGAGGGATGCATGAAATGAGTTAGTGTGCAATTAAAAAAATAATTTTGTGTACTAAAATAACATGTATATGTGTTGTTATGTGCGGTTTTAAAATTTGTTATGATTTTTGTAATCCTTTTTTCAATTCTTTTTGTGTAGAGCTCCGTGTGTTTCCAGAGAAATTTATCGTTTGTGTCAGTAAACTTGACTTTGATCTAAGTGCTTGGACATGTGACAATGGTGTATTGGTAGGTACAGAACTGTTCTATAAATTTTTGGGGTTTTTTAATAGAAATGAGATGAATGTTTATATATATAGATGTAGTTATTCAAGTATTTGTCACTGTCATCTTGGCACCAGAAAGTCACATGCACAGTGGGGCCAAAGTATTCAAAAGGGCATCCTGAAATGAGCCTAAGGCAGGCAAAAATGGGAATTTTGAAAGTTCAGCATTTTGAAAGCTCATCTAAGCTTTTTAAGACTTAGAGAAAAAGACCATGTATTTAGAAAGCTGGGTATGATTTTAGCACCTTGATTTTTTCCCTTCTATTTTGTCCTTGTAACATTTTACTTTCCAAAATGATATGTAGCCGTTTGTAATGTCCACGGGTTTCTTGTATGTTTTCTTAGCACTTGTTCTGCACAGCAGCTCAGGCAGATCAGTGCTGGCCCTGCTGGGAAAAAAAATCCCCAAACATTTATGAAGGAAAAGGCACTGGTGTGTGGTTAAATACCATAAGCAATTCTCCTTAAATATTTCATCCTGAAGGCTTCATGAGGGTCAAAGGCTTCTGAATTTTATGCTGCAGTTAAGTGCTGATTGTCTCAGGAGTGCTCACATGGGCCCAGGTGCCGCTCTGTGGCTCACACTGAGGGTCACAATTACACCCTGAGGTCTGGGCGGATTTTAGGGGTTGATCTTACATGTATTAAAGTGCATTTGACCCTTGAAAAAATGTGTTTTCTTTTACTCATTCTGCTCCTTTTCTTTTTTTTTTTTAATACCAGGCAGAGTGTTCATATTTGTAATGCTAAATGCAGATTTTCTTGTTTCAGTTCCTAGCTTGGTACATACCCCTAAATGTCAAAGAATCAAGCAAATGTTTTTGAACTCACGGAAAAAAATGTTCTTCCTGCTCCAGAAGTACTTTGCTCTTTTGAAAATTATTACCTTTTCAGTATTGTCTTAAAAACTACTTAACGCTTTAAACAGAAAATTCTATCTCTGCATTTTGACTGGGAAATAATTATGGGTTTTTTTCTGTGCTTAAGTGATTCTTATGAGATATCCGATTCCTTCATTTGGTTTTTTAAATCTTTCCATAAAATAAGAGCTGAGAAGTTTTCTTTAGTTTATCATGTGATTTTGTGTGGGAAGGAGTAGGCAAAGTTAAAAATTCCATGTTAGGGACTTTGGCTTTACTATTTCAAAATTGGATCTTGATCTGTGGAAATGCCTTGTTGTTTAAAAGGCACTTTTAAACACTTTTATGTTTAAAAAGAAAATCTCTCTTAGTGGGCTGATAACCTAATCAATAGTAAAGTCTTGGGAGTTTGCTTTGCTTACAGATGCAGTGTGTGTGCACGGACCTGGCTGGGATGGTCAGTGTAGCCTGTTGGTAGGACAGAGTGAGAGAAAGTTATCCCTAAGCATCTTCCCTGATTTAGGAACTTGGCAAGATGGGAGCAGACCCTCAGCAAATGTTTTGGAGCATCTGTTTAATTCTTACCACTCTCACTTAAAGGGTCTGCTCAAGACTGTTTTGTTGTTCCAGATTCCTACAGCATGTTAGTACCAGATTTGTCATATACTCCAGCTGAGTACTTTGCCAGACTGGGGGAGTGTTTGATTGCCACTGAGAGTTTTTCAAGTTTTTGGCACTCCAGAAGAAAGGCAAAGAATCTGCACTTTGTGTGTGTCTACTTTTCTCCATGCAGTTGAGCCGTGAGTAGGCTGGAATTCTAAACTCTGCCCTACAAAAGACCACCCAGAAGACCTTTCTGTTGATACACTCAGCAGATTCTGTCATGGGCTGAAAATGAGGCTGTGTTTTGTTTTCCTCTGTATGTTGTTTGGGTTTGAATAATGCCACAGTGTTGGATGCAAGTTCTTTTAAACCTTTAATCAGCTCACACCCTTGGATTTGAGGGCCTATTTGTGTTTTACAAAAGCAGTTAACTGTACATTAATGGAGACTTTGTCACTTTCCTGTGTTGCTGTGACTGTGATTGACTTAGTCAAGACTTAGCGATTATTTATTTTTTTAAACTGTTTTTATGCTGGTTTATGGTCTGGGTCAAGCTTTCATTCCTCAGCTCTGTCAAGACAAATCAGGCTCAGTGCTCCCCTTTCCCGTTGCTTGGAACCAGTTTTATGTCAGCGTGGTGCATGTTTCCTTCACTCACCACAACACTCTTCCTTCACCTGTCTTCAACCCTTCATTCTTTGCCTTTTTACTTCTTTTTAAGCCGTTCTGTGTATCTCTGAAATAGGCTGTGCTAAACCATGAGTTTCAAGGGATGTAGCCAGCTACGAAATGAAATTTTTATGTCCTGCACCTTAGGAAAGGTTATAATTAGATTGCTTTTGAGATACTCACAAGCACAAACCTCAGCATCAGCTGCTGGGAGAACCAATTTGAACCCTTCTGTGATGCCTCATGTAAGACTAAGGTTAGGGTGGATTAGACAGTCTCTGTCAAATTAGCTCTAAGCATAAACTAATAAAATATTTCAGATCACCTCAGAGGAGCAGAGATGAAATAAAATAGAAGAAAATCTATCATATGTAATTTTCCAGGATGTATTTACAAATGAGTGTGTCTGTGGCTATGTTTAAATCTCAGGCTGCAGGCAGTAATAAGCATTTTGGAAGAAGGGAAATCTTTAGTAAAGAAACAATATAGCAAGTTATTGAAATTACATAAGCAAATTGAAAGTCTTAAGGAAAAGATGGAAGAATGGGCTGGCTGATTAATGCTTAGTTTAAACATGAAACCATTGTTTCCTGTTTTACCAAACTATGTTTGTAATCTTGAATAGTTTTATCTTGAAAAAGAAGACAGTTTTGGGAACATGGCAAAAGAGGAAACCCAAGGAAATATATAAGAGCTCTGGAGAGATTAGTCATCTTTGTCAGTGACGACATTTTCTCGATGATTATTATGTAGAGAGCTAAAATGGAAAATTGAAAATGGGTTATCTGGAGAAACAGTGGAAATGGAAATGGGTGGAAGGCTTGTGAGCATTTGAAAATGTGCCAACAATGGGGTATTCATTGATAACCACATTGGCTTTATACCAGAATCTATGAGAGGAAGCACTTCTAGGGAAAGCTTGAAGGAGGTTAAGCTAAAGATGATATTAAAGTGGAAATTTGAAATTACTGTTTGTGTGAAATCAGAAAAGAAAGTGGGGAGCAGGAGATCCTGTCTTGATTAAAACGGTATCAGAGTTTCCACTGAGTGTTGTTAAGTTACAGAGAATATTGTACAAAAATAAAAATTCTTTTCCAGCAGAATATTGCTCTTTAAAAACCAAACCTAGGAAGAAGAACCCCTCACAGGTATACAGGGAGCAGAAAAGTGCTAAAGATGTGCCCAGCACTTTTTAAATCCCCAGCAGAGAAACAAAAGAAAACTATTTAATCTTCTTCATACATGTCTGATTTATAAATTGTGTCTTTGTAACGTACTTCAGGAGCATTAGAGAATTCTCATTCTTAAAACTCTTAAGAGCCTTAGTGACAGGGTTTGCTTGGGTTTTGATTATGCTGGAAAGAGGCTTCTGGTTCTTTCATGCAAACATGAAACTTAGCTGTAATTAACAGGAGATTTGTCCCACTGGAGTGTATGCTGCTGGAATAGTGTATCTATTGGGATGTAGAGTGAAAACTTCAGATAGTAGCAATTTGTAAAAATTAGTACAGGATTTCATGTGGAATTCAGTTATCTTAAACACTTTAAAGATTTATTGTTAAGCGGTATCAGATTGGGTAGGGGAAGAAGGAAATGCTGTGGAATAGAATTGCACAATTCACACTGTAAGTACTAATGTTGGGGGGTGTGTGTGTGTATATCTATATATGTGTATAAAATATTACACTGAAACTGCTGTGCTGGTGGGCTGCTACTGAAAAGGTCAGTCCACATCCCCTCTACATCCAGCCACATACTCCTTTCCTTTCTGGTTACAATGGACCAAGTGATTCTTCAGTCAAGAATGAATTAGTTCATTGATTTGATCTGGCAGAAAATTATTTATTTGTGAAGTTTCTCTGGTTTTCATTGGAGGATTAGTTTTCCATCATGTCAGTTCACTGAACCAACTTATCCTGTACCCACACACTTGCCAATTGTGATGCAAAAAAATGTTGCAGGAGCACGCAGCCAGGATTTGGATGAAAGGAGCAGAAGCACCCTTTAGGTAGCAGCTGAGAGTTACCTGGGTTTGGAAGCAATATCCACAACACATGTTAGTGTTATATTTGTTGTAATATTTGTCTTATTGCTGGGGTTTTTTTATGTCACTGTCCTTTTTTAATTTTTATAAAATCTAGTTTTCTGGGATTTTAGATAATGTGCTGAATTTTTTTCAGTCATTATAGGAAACAGGAGAAAAATATTAAGCCGTAGTTGGTAAATATGAACAGGGTTCACTACTTCTTTCAAAAAGGTAGAGAGGAAACTGCAGACTAATGAACTTTATCCAAATACCACAGTGGAACAGGCAAAGAATTGCTTGGGTGAGTTTTCACTTTCGACAATTCAAGCTTTTGTCATTTTTTTCTACTCAATCTTCGTGTTCTGTTCTCCTCCTGCCTTCGCTTCCCTGGGCATTGTTGTCTTCAGCTGTCAGTGCTGGTATGTGTGGGGAGCTGGGCTCATTCAGTAATGCCTCTGAAAAAAAGAGGTGTTTTTGTTTTGGTTTTTTGTTGCTGTTTGCGTGGTTCACTTTCAGCCGGATCCCTTCAGTGTTGGTCCTTGGCAGGATCACATGTTGGGTAAGGGTGAGACTTCCCTTTCATTGTTGGTGTAGCTTTAAATTAGCTTGAATCATAAGGCTGCTGCCTCTGAGAATCTGCATCTCAGAGTCATATCCTAAAGTCTTTGACTCGGTCATAAAAAGAAAGCTACAGTAGCTTTACAATATTCCCTTTTGTCCCAGCTGTCTGCCTCTTCTCCTTGGAGATTAGCACTCCTGCAGCAGAGCTTGCCAGAAGGGCTGTGTGCCTGCATCTCATCTTGCTGTGTATCCCAGTCTGGTGGACTCACGCACACCGAACTTCCCTGGGTTTTCGGCTCGCGCACTGAGTTGCGGGTGGGAGCAGCTGGGGCGTGTGTGTGTGCTCCCTTCTGCCAGCTCTGCAGCGGGGCAGGAACCTCCTGCAACAGGGGAGGGAGGGAGGAGACCTGAGAGCGGTGATGCTGTGAATTGCCTCAGTGAGATTTGTCTGAACTTGTCGGAGTTTCTTCTTATGGCTTACAAACTGATTTATTTTCTGCATGGCAAAAGTCTCACAGCTGTCTGCTGCAGGAACTATCCAAAGAAGTGGGCAAATGATGAAATTAAAACTGACACAATTATTTCAATTAGTCAAGACCAGAGAAGGCTTTGGAGAATTTCAGAGAAACCTCCCAGAGCTGGGTAGAGGGGCACTAGGGCTGCAAATGAAAATCATCTGTTGATAAATGCACAGTATTTTTTACTGAAAAGAGCAATTGCAGTGCTCATGCTAGCAGCTGAGTGAATTAACTGTGTGATCCCTGGAAAAAGGCCAAGATATTGCTGCAAGGAACTAACTGGAAAACCTTTGTTCTGTAGCATTATTTATCTGAAAAGCAGACAGAATATTAGAGTATATATGGAATGAAATAAAAAGCCATATTTATTGCCTTAAAGCCAACAAGTAAGTGGAATACATCCTCAATAAAAGTGTACCTCATTATGCAAAATCAGGTGAAGCAGAGCAGAAATACAGATGGTCCTGTAGCTGCAGTATAAATGATTAAGGTCATAAAATAATTTCCATATGAAGCAATCCAAAAAGTAGGGACAAACTGAGTAATCTTTTACTCATTTTGGTAGTTGCTTCTTATATGAGTGCTCCAGTTGATTTAAATCTAACTACTTAGCAGCGTTCACAAGATCCCATTTGTCAAAGCCTTGTGGTTATTTAAGATATTATCATCTGTCATCATCCTTTCACCTCCCTCATTTTCCTCTCCCCTCTCACTCTTGCTGTCACAGCTTATGCTGGTGGTTCATGTGGATTTGAGCTGATTCTCTGCTCTTTCCTCTCTGCAGACTCGGAGAGGACGGGCACCCCTGGCAGAGGGGCAGGGGGAGGGCTGGCAGGGATCATGTTAAAGCTGCAGGGAGCTCAAGATTTTATTTACCTGTGGTGCATCTGCAAGATTTTGATGGCTCTAGGATTTGCAAAAGTTTAACTTACTTTAGGTTTTGATAATAATTCTTAATATTCCTGTTGGGCAAAGAATATTTGACAGGATTTTTAAAAGTTGTTTTAAAGAGCAATCTGTTCCTCAGTCTTCAACAGAAATCTCTTAGAACTAATAGGAAGTTCATAACTCGACTGAACATGAAGCTGAAATATGTGATGTTAAAGTTCATGGCAGGATTTTTGAGCAATTTGTAATGATTTGAAATTATTTGGAGGGACAGATCCCCAGTGTGAGCTCAGAAGTGTTGGGGGTTTTCGGGGTGGTGGTACTGGTGTTTGTTTTGGAATCCAAGCTAAAACATTAAATTGTTGAACAGTAATTATTTCCTGAGCTGTGCAGTTCTTGTTTTACATATTTTGGTTTTGTGTAACCAGTGAGATCAAGAGTATTAGTTATTCTTGACAAGATCTCCTACAGTTGTTACTGCATATTGTAATTGCATAAAAAGAACAAAAAAAGCATAAAACTGTTGTATTTTTTTTCAGATTTTATTCCTGTAAGTATCAGTGTGTTGAGCATCTGAATCACGTTGTATGCATCATGTACTCTAAGGAGTGTTCTCTTCTGTCATATAACCCATGCTATATCTGGAAGGGCAAACGCAGAGTTTGCTTCGGTGTTGCTGGTGGGTGATGCTGATGGACATCTGCGCTGGTTGACCCCAATACCCGGTGAGATTTGGTAGGCACATAGAGGATCCTCCTGCCAGGCTGTGCAAAGCTGTAGTACAGGATTACAGAAGGGCCTGTTTCAGATATTCTCTCTCGATTTGTAAGCTGGAGAAAGGGGTCGAGCGTCACATAAAATTGCTGTTCCTTTATTTTATGAAAATCTCTTTCAAGTATGAAATGTGTGTCTTGCATGCATGTTCTCTTTCGTAACTACTGGAGTCAAGAACTGAAAATTGATGGGAATTGATGGCTGAAGATGCATGCTTATAAGACATTGGTTTCCTTTAAAAAGGTAAAAATTCACTGTTAATATGCTTTAGATTTTTCTTCAGTGTCATTGAGGGAAGTTATTTTGGTTGAAAAGCTGTTGTCTACTCCTCCATTTCTTATCAGTGGACACTTTCTCTGAAGATAGAATCTGAGTCTTGTAGCATCAGTATATAAAATCAGAATGATTAATAGCTCAATTACTTAACATTAATTTTAGCAGTTCTTGCCTTCAAGCAAATGCACACAGCCTGTGTCACGTGTTGCTCAGTATGTAAATAAGTGGGTTGTTTCGGGAGCACTTCTGTGCCTTTAGAAAGTGTGATGAGATATTTGCTCTCTGTGTTACACATAGGTCTGAGTTTTTTAAAAGGCTCCCCTGCACCTCTAGGGTTTAGGAAGAATCACATTTCATTTGTTCCCTGCCATTTACAGCAGGAATTCTTCTATTTTCTCTTCTTTAGTGAATGTTCAAATGCAAATCTAGAGAGCTCTGAATTTCTCACACTCAGAACAATCTGGGATTCCTACTATATGTGAAATACAGCTAAAATCTAAACCAAACACTTCAAAAGGAAGGAGGCATTTTCCTCATAGAAGTCATATGCTTTAAGCTAATCTGGTGATGCCTGGGGGACCTTTGGAATGTTTGTAATTGCCAGGACTTATGTATTGAGTGAGAAACTTGGGTTCACACCTTGTGCTTTAAGAAAGTGGAATGTGTATCACGGGGACTTGTAGTAGATTGGGCCAATGCTTGGACTCAGTAGTACAGACCATAGGGTCTCCTGATGAGTAAAACTGAGGATCCATGGTGTCAGATTCAAAGGAATTTTGGTGGTAGATAATGAAGACTGTACTGATCCAGCAGTTTGATTTTGCTTTCTGTGCTAGGTCACGGGTAGGTTGAATAGTTCTGCTCCTCCTGGACAGATGCAGTTTGCTCTGGTTGTTACATTCTTTTCAAAATTGAAATTGGAGCATTTTTCAAAACCACCAGCATTCCTTAAAAATACCTATTTCAAAGGCAACACCAGTATTCCAACATAACGTGGAATGATCCGTAATGTTTTTTACTGGAATTTACTGACTTTTAGAGCAGGACAGTCAACTTTAAAATGTAGAGCAATAATCCACAAGTCTGATCAAGGAACTGTATTTCTGGTTGAGAATAATATCCATTTCTGTACCTGTAAAACTTATGCAAGTGTTTTATGATGTGGTTGGAGTTCATAAGTAGAACTGCCAGGACTGATGCATCACTACATTGGAAATGCAAAAAAATTTGCATCTTGAAACTGTGGGAAGCTTTTCCTTCATGTGGGTTGGGAGAGGGCAGGAGACGAGACCCAAAGTCCTGTCTCTGTCACTTTTTTATCAGTTAGATTGTAATATCTGATTCATCCTTCCCTCACAAGCCTCCTCACTTGCTTTAAGGAGCCCTTTTTGTTTATCAGATTGGAAGGAGTCCTGTCTGACCTCTCTGATCTGTCAGTCATCTGTTAGGACACCTTTGAAACCTAAAGGTTATCTTTGATGGTTGAGCTCATGATACAGCTTAGAATGACACTAAGAGAAATCACACAATTGCAAGCTGACATAAAGCTCACCTAAATGTGTGTTTCTGTCTTATTCATTTAGCTAATTTCAGTTTTATTGTTTGTGCCTGGGATAATACTTTAGTTCGTGGCTTTGCCTATATTATCTTTATAGTCACCTCCCATTTGCCACTGTGATATAAAAATTGATTTCTTGAACCCGTTGATGTATTCTATTAAGTATTTTTGATGAGTCACATTGATAAATGCTCTTTAAAAACAGTATGTTTTTTATTATGAAGTTGGGGTTTTTTTGTTAAGCAGACATGAAATTTAATTATCCCTTAGTCTTACTTTGTTGGTACATAAGGTCGTGGCACTGAGAAGAGTAAGAGACAACTAGAAAGCATGACACCAGAGAGGCAGGAAAGGGGGGCATCAGTGTTCACTTTGAAAATTTTCTTTCAACCCAGTATTAGACTGGAAAAAAAAAGAAGAGTATTAGTATGAGTATATTGTCATGCTGAAAAGGCCAGAGCTTTCACTCTGCTTCCAGGTAATGAGTTGTAAGGGTTCCTCACAAGTGCCCATCCATGGGTAGCTCTTTAACAGATATTTAATGCTGTGCTGCTGAATTCAGCTGTCCTGGATAGAGCTGGAGATGGCAGTGACCACTTTTATGGTTTTGAGGGTTTCTTTTTCAGCTTGAGTGAGTAGTAAGTGGAGTAAGATAGCAAAAAAACCCAAACCAAACAAAAAAAAACCCCCAAAACTTTTCAATTTGATAAACCTTAAAGGAAGTATATTCTGTTCCTAACAGTCATATTTCTCTGTAGGTTTTGACAGAGGTTTTTATTCCCCCAGACATCTCTTTGGATAAGTATTAAGTATCTTAAAATCAGGTTTGGGGAGGCCAGTGTCATGAGCAGGTACGCTGGTAAGGCTTTGTAAGCTTCACTTCTGCAGGCCCTTCTCTGCAGTTTTAGTGACAAAAAGGACTGAGCTTACCCTGGGATTTTAAGAGCACATATTTCTAATAGAACTTGGCAGTTCAAGGGCTAGAGAAGCATTTTAATCTTTTGTGCCCACCCAGTCTCTATACAAATGTAAATATGTCTGTCTTTAACAATTTGCCAAGAAATGTGGTTTTAATTTGTTAGCAGCAATCCCACTCCCTGCAGCTCTTTCAGAGTCGAGTCGCAAGTCTGGCGGTGCTTTGACGTTTTTCTCTGTCATGGTGTCATTGTTTATATGATGTCTGCTTCTGCTGTCCTCCCTTTTATGCCTGGAATATTTTTCTTTAATTATTTCACTGCCTAAAAGGAATCTGGGATTACTAGACAGGATGAGAGCAGATTAGCTTTTTTTCTTTCTTTAGCAAGTCCTGAAGTTCCCATAGGAAATAAATAGTATTCCCAAAACAGACAGTGTGTTTTGTTTTTTTTTTAATTAACTAAAATTATTAAGTCTAATAAAGAAAATAAAGGAAGTATCACCAATAATGGCTGTGTGTCTTAGTAGTATATGGAGTGCCCATTGTTGTTATTTATGACTCTTTCTGCCTTCTATTGTGGACTTATTCCAGCCTTAGGGAGTTTACATCACTCCTAATAGCAAAAGGCTCTCTGGTTCCCACAGAGTCTTTCAAAGACTGACTCATATGCCTTATGTTAATTGTTCAGCTCTCAAAATACAGCACTTACAGGGTGTGGTTCCGAGGGGAAAATCTACTGTACTTAGAGGGCATGTTCAGAAGTGTTTCACATATAAATCATTTCGATTTTTACTTTTTTTGATGCCTTAACCCTTTCTGTCACTGCTTTGTGTGGTAAGTTATTTGAAAGCAAAACAAAAGGTCGATGACAGTGTAGTGAGGGAATGTGTTAGCCCTGCAACTTGGGGCCATTAGCTCCAGCCTGACTCGACTCACAAGTGCCTTGACTTCGTCATTCTTGCCTCTCTGCAGGGTCTGATCCTCACGCCCTGGCAGGACCATCCCAATCCTGCATGGTTCGGAATCAGATGCAACTTAGAGCTGGGGTTTATTGCTTATCTGCAGTAGGGAGTACATGGGGACAGGAACTATCCTCAGTCCTCCCTGGATTTTGTACCGAGGGCTACTTTCCATGCACTGCTTACCACAGCGACAAGAGTTGCCTTAGGGGGCTGCTGATCCTGGCCTGGTCGGCGCGCTGGGGACTGAAGAAGATTTAACAGGATTAACCTTACCCGTTTCCAGCCAGCAGGACCTCAGATGGGCTCCTGCTCTCTGGCCAAGTACGAGTGCTCTCCAGCTGCTTTGATGCAGGATGATTGTGCAAGACCCTTCAGCCTCCAAGTTGTGTGACTGTTAACTGGAAATCAAAATAGTTTCTACAGATGTAGAAATTTTTGCAGTCTCTGCCTCCTCTTAAAATTAGCAGAACGCTCAAGTATCTTAATAGTATTTCTGTCTTTAATAGCTTACAAAGTGTGAAAATAGATTTAGTCAAATTAGGGGAATCTACCTCCAACAAGAATAGAAGCAGCAATTAATCCCTCAGATTAAACTAGTTAAGCTTGATTTCTGAGGTTGGGATCACATTGCATGTATGCTCCGTGTGTTTTCTGCCTGCTGGAAACACATTCGTTGCACCATGAGTGGACAGAACTTCATGCATCGCTTCATGCACACATTTGTGTAACTTGTCTCTGAAAGGAAGGCTCAGAACAGCTGTAGTTTTTTTAAGTGCCAAAATGGCTTTACTTCTTTGCCTGACTATGCTCCTTCTGCTTGCAAAACAGGAAGCCGTTTTCACTGGCTATTTCTTCTGGAAAGAGCATGGAGGTCCCCCCCGCCCTCTCCTTTAAAACAGAAATAAAAACGGGCAGGGCTTAATCTCCCCTAAGTGACAGGTTCCCGAGGGGTGTTCCAGGCAGGGGTCATGTACAGGCTTTGGCCTTGTGCCTCTGCTGGCTTTCTCCATGTCCCTCAGTTCTTCCATACCACCTGGTTCCAGGGCCCTGCCTTCACCAAGGAATGGGCTAAAGCAGCGCTCGCTGCGTTTGGGGGGCCCCGTCAGAGGCTGCGTCACGGCAGCTGAGGGAGAAAAGTGCTTTCAAAGACTAAGTGGATGCACAAAGCCTCTTCTCTTCTTGCCTCAGAGATGATACTTTTTTGGAGTATGCAGTAGTTAATAGTGAAATCAGCAAATGGGCCTTCTCTGATTGAGATTGTTTCGTTGTGAAAGGAAGTGCTCACAGCTTAAAGAAAAAGAGTATTTTCCTTCCCTCCCGCTCTCCCCAACCTCGTGTTATATAAAAGGATGGTGCTGCTGTTAACTGAGACCAGAAAGAATTCCCCTGTTGTCCTGTAGTAGCCAACCACCACACGCTGCGAGCGTTTAAATGTTAGAATTAAAAGTTTTAACCCTTGCCTTGTTCAATGAGCAAATAACACTGTGTATGTTTTTTTGTACGTACGGAAAATTATGGGAATTCCTCTGAGAATAAGTATATAGACCACTGCGCCAGTCAGTCTCTTCAGAAAAAAAACTGACAGGCATGCTCCTGTCTGCAAGAGAGATTCCTGGCATTTGTCACAGTTTGAGCCACAAAGATGTCAAATATTTGCCAACAGTTTCCTCAGATGGTTTGGAAAGCTACATCCTTTACATTGCAGTCTTGTTTGTTTGCGGTGTATTTTAGCATATGAAATATGTTGGTTGGCAGTCAAGGGGAGGGAACTGACTAGACTCCCAAATATTAAAAGATTAAAAATAATTGTTTCTCTTAGATTGCTCAGATCAAAATAATAAAGAACAGCTGTAAATCTTAATATTAGAAATGGAGGTTTCTGTTGAATAATCATAGCTTGATGTGTCATGTTTTAAACCTGTATTTTCTTCTGGAGCAGAAAGAAGAACTTTCCAATGGGACGTCTGAATATTTTACTGAATCTGCTGAGAACAAGAAGCTTAAGATGAGGCTGAGTGAACAAATAAAGCAAGACATTCTGAAAAAAATGTATGCCACTATTCTTACTAAGCTTTTGAATTTACAATTGGTAAAATTTGGTTTGGTAGACTCTAGCTTATGGAATAATATTTTAAATAATATAAACTACTTTACAAAAATTCATTTTAGATTACTGAAAGATTAGTACTGTAGTGTGGATAAGCATATAAAATGGTTGTTGTTGTTTTTTACAGCATGGAAAAAGCTATAACAACCCACATAGATATCACACATAGCACTAGGCAGTCAAAACAGGCTGTTTTTCCTTGAGTGGAGCTCTGAGCCAAAATAAATATGTGATGCTTGAATCGGGTGAGAAACACTTCACAAATATATTTTTTTGTTCATTTTGAGAATCTGGATCAATGGTCACAATTAAAGAGTGTCCCTGGTGGAGTGGATGGGGAGGGTGAGCTGATCAGCTGAGCTTGTCACTGCTCTTTGTGGTACCAGGACTCCATCTGGACTTGTGTGAGCTGCCAGCAGCCCCAACCCACCTGTGAAATCAGGGATTTGCTGTGAACCCTGGCAACTTTTCTTTTTACCCCAGTTGTCTCACCTGTGTTGTCTTTAGAAATGAGATTAGCTCTGGAGGTATGCCAGCTCTACCTGCTTTGGGTGAGCCCTCTTTGAGAAGAAATAGATACGCTGGCCTGGGAACTGCTCGGCAGCAGCTGGGCAGCAAAAAGTGGTCTCAGCTTGGGGCCATCTCTAGTAATGTGTTAAGAACCAAAATGCAGCTTCAGTACTTGGGCATAAAGTTCTTCTTAGGGGCTGTGTGAAATCCAGATCCATAGGTAACGCACTGCTGAGGAGTGTTTTTGTACTGACACTCCATCAGGTCCCTTGTGATCCCATTTTCCTGTATAATTCCTTTTAGAATATCATCTACTTGCATTACCTAAGTCCTTGCCAGATGAATGGGTTTGATACTAGATGAGTAGTGGTTAACTTTAAAGTAATGCTTTGAAATGTCCTGGGAAAAATTCCAGAGGAACATTCTAAAATAGAGATTAGGAACTCTCACACAGAGACACACTCACTGCCTCTCCCTGCCCCCTCTATCCTGTAGATATGCATTATGCATGTGGATATATGGGAATGGTTTGCAATCATGTAGGCACTTAGGAAATGCTATTTTATCTAACCAGTTCAGAAAGGAATTCAATATACTTCTGCTCTGTTGACCTTTAACATCTGTAATTAATCCAGTTCTGCCTCTTGGAAAAGAGTGTGAACTCACTCCTTCATGGCTTAGTCATTAATAAATAGGGTTCTCCCCTAGCACAGTGGAAAATCAGATGGATAACGTTTGATGTTATCCACACTAGACAAACATTGCTGCTTGTCAAGATGATATACAGGGATTTTTTTCCATGTTCAGAAAGAGGGTGGCCCAAGTGGTGTTTCAGAGTTGGAAAAACGGTAGATGGAGGCAGTAAAGGTTCTTTTTTAATTTAAAAAACAAAATTCCTTTTTATTGCAGTGTGAAGAGGACAAAACCAAGGAGAAGTAGTGCAAGCAAACCTCAAATCAGCAAGGACTCCAAGAAAGTGTATCTTGGCTCGGCGGACTCGCAGACAGAGAACAGAAAGAACGACTGTCAGACTTCTCTCAGTGCTCGGTCTGATGTGAAACACAGGAGTCCAGGCCTGCTGAAGGACTGCACAAACACAGCTGAGAGCAGCTTGGAGCTTCCTGTATTAGAGCAGAGAAATGATGTTAATCAGAGACAGCCAGATGATGTTCGCAGCCAGCAAAAACCTCACTCTCTGGAGTGGTTGGAGGCGAGTCTTCTAAGTGAGAACCCTCCTTGCAGCTCTGAGTCAGCACTGCCGGCTCCAAAACAAAGTCAAAGAGTGACCAAAACACAGGCTCAGCTGAAGACCTGCGGTTCAGAGGAAAAGTTGGAACATTTCACAAAAGTGTCCTCTGAAGGGACTCCTTTAACTTCTGTCAATGCAGAAATGAGTAAGCGTGATGACAATTGTCTGGGTTCATTCTTGGAGGAGAAGACACCCCTTAATTCCAGGTTATTTTCAAAGCAAGATGTGACAAAGACTGTGGCTGACAAGAAATCATTGACTTTGAGAAGAAACCCCTCCTGGTCTCTTTCTGTGAGCAACAGTGAAGTACAGAGAAGCCAAAATGAGCCAAGCACAGCCACTGAAGAGTTGCCTGCAATGCCAGCATCATGTCCAGAACTGCACCCTGTGTCTTCAGAGAAGCTTTCCCAAAAAAGAAAAAAAGAAGTGGAAAATGGTCTTGGGAAATTAAAACTGCGAAGACTTAAGAAGTCAAAATCTGAAATACTACCTTGATACCATGGGTGGTCAGCCAGGTTTGTGCATAAGCAAAGAGTAGGAAGCAATTCAAAATTATGGAAAATAATAAAAATGCAAAATCAAGGCTAGAGAACACATTTTAAGAAAATTTAGTTAACTAAGGATCTTAGTCATTTAGAACTGTAATAAAGATAATCCTTTTAAGTCTTTAGGAATTAGACATTATTGTTGCACAAATCAGCATCTTATTTATAGAAAGAAAAATCTCTTACAATATTTACTAAGCAAAATTTTAGATTTATACATATTCAGTGCTATTAAAAAGTCATATCAGCTGATGACAGCAAAAGTTAAAACCCCTTGTGCGATCTGTTAGCAGCTGCAGTTATTTGGTATCTTGCTCGTTTCTGAACATGTAGTTTATTTCAGTAAAAATTAACCCTTTCTCTATATTAGAAAATTCGTGGTTTACTCCCATGGTCTTCAAAACAGTAAAGCAAATTGAGATTATTTCGAATAAATCTTTTAACCAGGTTTAGTAGCTGATGATTTGAGGCCCATTTTTTCCGGAGAAGTTTTGAAAATAACTATAGTTTCTGCTTGTGTAGTTTTGATATGAACATTTATTTCTAGCCTATGTTGTGGGTACAAGTCATCATGCTTTCAGTCTTGGAAAAATGAAGGTTGTTTTTATATGTTCAGATTTATATATTTACACCTGGATGTGCAAGTGAAGTTCATATATAAACGTGTACATATCTTCATGCATATGTGTTTCAAAGTCAGGCCTTGCTTGTGTGCAAGGGCAACACACTTTTTCATGTGTTACTAACACCAGAGTTAAATCATATTTTAAGATAATTTTTAATTTCACAGTGCTTGTTCATACTGCTTTTTAAATTTAGATGCTGTTGAGCTAAGGAAATGTACCTTTCTATTTCATGCTTATCTTTTTTAAATGTGTAAAATAAATTTGTAAGCCACTTTCTTTCATTGTTCTTAAGATCAGTGTGAGCACAGACACTGAGTCAGCAGTGCCCTGGCAGCCAGGAGGGTCAGGCACGTCCTTGGGATGCAGCTGGCCCAGCATCGCCGGCCGGGCACAGGAGGGGCTTGTCCTGCTGTGCTCTGACCTGGGCCGGCCTCTCCTCGAGGGCTGGGCGCAGTTTTGGGTGCTACAATATAAAAAAGATATAAAGGTGTCAGAGAACATCCAGAGGGGAGCCCATGAGGATGGTGAAGGGCCTTGAGGGGAAGCTGTACGAGGAGCGGCTGAGGGTACTGGGTCTGTGCGGCCTGGAAAAGAAGAGACTGAAGAAAAATCTCACCGCAGTCTGCAGCTTCCTCGTGAGGGGAGCAGGAGGGACAGGCACTCATCTCTTGTCCTTGGGGGCCAGTGACAGGCCCTGAGGAAATGGCCTGAAGTTGTGGCAGAGGTTTAGGTTGCGTATCAGGAATAGGTTTTTCAGCCAGAGGGGGTTGGGCTCTGAACAGGCTCCCCAGGGAAGTGGTCACTGCACCAAGCCTGGCAGAGCTCAAGAAGCGTTTGAATAACGCTCCCATGCACAGGGTGGGATCGTTGGGGTGTCCTGGGCAGGGCCAGGAGCTGGACTTTGATGGTCCTTGTGAGTCCCTTCCAGCTCAGCGTATTGTGTGATCTATGATTTTATGTGAACTAATTTAGAAAAATCTCAGTGACATTTACTTACGACTGTGGATCTCCCTGTTGAGGTTAAGGAGATGATTCACATCCAGGAGCAGTAGAGTTGGTGGTGTAACCCAGGTCCTGATGAGAGTTTGCAGCTCTGCAGCTGACAGCAAGACACTGCTGATTGTACAGCTTCCTCCTGCTGGAAATGATTTCTGCTCTTGCTGCAAATGAAAAAGATTCTTCATGTGTCTGGAGGACATGTTCTCTTTTTTTTTCAGCTGTTTGGGTGATGTTTCTCAGTGCTTTGCAGTCAGGTTGCTAATCCTTACCCAGCTCCAGGCTCTGCTATAAGGTCTTTCCCAGTACCAGGAAAACCAAGGCTGCAAAGAATCTGGTTTGGAGGAAGAAGAGCCTGAGGTATGTTCACTGTCGTCTTTTTTATGCACTGGAGATATTGGGCCAGGAAGGGAGTAAACAAACAGCACCTTTCTGATGGACTTGAAAGAGGTATAGGGATCTGTAATTAAGTATCAGAAAAATGAGAGTAGTTAGAATAATTTGGTAGTTTTTATTAAAGTCTTAGCTAGGTGACTCAAGTATCAGAAACCAGAGGGCAACCACATACAATTTTTATCATCCCATACTGTTATTTTTTATATATATAGATATAAACCTTATACTTACTATTTAGTTTTAATCTTAACTGAATAACATACCTGCCTGCACCCTTTCAAATGAATGTCATACATTTATAGAGGGCTTAGGTAGACTAAACCCTTGTCTCTGTAGCTAAGAACACTTGATTTTTCCTTTAGGATATTTTGTTAGGTTACTTAAAATGCTGTTTTCATCTCTTCTCTGATTCCTGGGAACATCTTTCTTTCAAAGCAGTGGTGGTGCAACAGTGTGAAATGTAAGGTGATTGAGGGCATTAGAGCCTGGAGAGTCAGAACAAAGGCAGGTGGGCTTTCTCACAAGTCCACAGTGGCATCATTCTTTCTGTCCTTACTGCCTTGATAAATTCTAGGCTCTTTGGAGCTGTGTGTTTTTGAGCTTCGTTACTATCAAAAGTTGTGTTGGATCTTCTCAGAAATGCAGCTATTCAGGGAAAAGGCTTTGAATTCATGGTCATTTCTGGATTTTAGACCGTGTGGCTGCTCAAAACTGTGCTTTCTTTTGTCTGTGCAGCAGGACTTTTATACCAGCTTCCCTTTTGCAAACCTGGTGGTGCTTTGGGGGTGCTGGGACACCCAGGCTGGGTCTCTGTCTCTCTCCTCTCTCTGGAAGGCCCAGGGTCATCTTCTCAGACTTCGTGTTTTTATTTATCACCCATCCACCCGCACCCAGAGGACTGGCAGAGGTGTGGTCTGACATGCTCTTGAACCACAAACCTGATTTCCTAAATCAGGTTTAGAGGAAAAAAAAGGAACTGGAAACTGAGCTAGAGTAAAATTAGCAGTTTGTGAGTCTTGGCTTTCTATTACTAAATTGCTTCTTAGCAGCATTAGATTGACTTTCTGTAAAAATAATGAATATTTACGGCTGTTTTCTTCTGAAACTGCCATTGAAGCACAGAAACAATGTCTTTGGTTCATTTTTTATCCTAAAGCAGCCAGCTTTGGTGGGTTATTATTTTTAATGAATCATCTGGTTCATTTGGTCAGTGCTATTTGCTGATAATGAAACAGTTGTTTCCTAGTGAAACACTTTCTAATGTCTGCATGATAATCGTTGTCATTATTCTTTACATCAAAGCAGTTAAAAATATTTGTTTAGTGGACTTTTATGCTTAAACACATATCAAAAGCTAGACCAGCCTTTTGCATAATCATTTATAAAGAGGAAGCAGCTCACGTGAAATCTCCCTTGCCCAGTGTTGGTTAGTAGGAAGGTTTTAAGTATCCCAGTATCTCATGAGTACTAAGCTTTGTGCTGGTTCTGGTGTCACCTGCCAGGTGAGCACCCAAACTTCCCTTCCTACAGAAGGTTTTGACCAAGTGAGGTGTTAAGTAGCTTTTAGAGGCATTTATTTGGTCAGTGTGAACTTCCTTCCCTCTCACTGCTCAGCGTGTGGATTGCATCGGCTGAGTTTTAACTGACATTTTACATCATCATGTCATTGGCTTTTGACTGGAAAATGGATTCTTTCTAAAGAAAAAAAAAATGGAGGAAATATTTTTCTGTTTGCAATTGGAATAAGAAAGATGTGGAATATGGACTCTCCCAGATTGCATTCTATGAGTAGTTATCTCCTTGGCTTTATCAGTACCCAGGGAAAAGTTCTGTATTCAAACAGGCTGCGGCAAACAGAGGCAATAACACTGAGCCTGTTTGCCAGCAGTGGGAAGTGTGGGTTGGCCTCAGAAATTAGCTTTAATAAAAGGCACTCCTCACTTCTTTGCTTTGTGCTTTTTTCTCCTTTAATAAACATTAACTCGCTTCCAGTAACCTGAGTGAAGGAGAAGATGTGGGCTGAGGGAACGGCCGCGCATGGAGCCTTTCATCAGAGGGATAGCAAAGCGCTCAGCAGCTGAGCCTGGAGGGAGCTGGAAGTGCTTATTCTGACAGCTGGGGCAGCACTGAGGGAAGCACTGCTTCCAAGGTAAAGCAAACTGGTTAAGGAACAGCAAATTCTTTCATCAGCTCACACAAGTCCTTTTGTCCACCTGTTTTCCCCAGATAATTAAAGTCGAACCCGGTAGTGCCTGACCTTGTCCTTTCCATGGTGGCAATAAGGTGGCATTTTTAGGTGAGGACTTTTTGTTTGTTTGGTGTTGTCTTATGCTGAGAAATCCTAAAAGTCGTGGAAATGATGGAGTGCCACAAGGCATTTCAGCTGTAACCTGGAAATTGTTCAGGAAATCAGCCACAACTGTCCTACCTTCTTTACTATCCACTTGAATTATTCCAGAGCTGGGAATCTTTTCCTGTGAGAGCTGACAGTGAAGGAGAATTTCAGTGATTTGCTCCCATTCTGTCCAAGTTAAATCTTTTAGTACAGCAGTAGGAATTGGTACTCTAGCTCCATAACTGCCTTGCTTGCTGGCATAATAATTATCTTTTTTATTTATGCATCAGATCTTTAAAGAAAAGTGTCTTGAGCTCTAATTCTAGAGCTGGGCATGCCCCTTTTTAATATTAATATGATCTCATAGTGCCAGAATGAAAGGAATAGAGATTTATTTCTCCACCCTGTAGAGAAACTGGTTGAAACAATTTGCACATCACAGAAGGCGCTCGCTGGCAGATCTGGGCTGGGACTCCGCTCTGACGCCGTCTGATCCCGCGTGGCTCTGCTGCTGCCTCGGTGCTGGGGAAGCAGCTGCTGAACCATACAGAGCCTGCACCCCTCTCCTCCTCCTCCCCCCCAGAATCTGGAGTTAATCCTTGCACAGCTATTTTACTGGGTTTTCCCTCTTTCGGGAGCAATCACTGACCTTTGCAGGCAAACTCAGTGTGCACTGGCAAACAGTAACCACGATGGCCACTGTTGTCAATGCTGAAAAAAGAGGAAGCCAAAAAATTCTTAAATATACTCAAATATTCTTGCTTCTGTTAGGAGAGGGGGAGGTTACGCAATCGCTTCCATCTTCTGGAGAGGAAAAGGCTGAATTTGGTACTTCCCTTGTCAGAACTTCTCATCTTTGCAGGCACTCCTAAAAAACCATGAAGGCTCTGCCTTGTGACTCTGCAGATGGCAGGGCAGCACCCTGGACCTGGGATAGCTGGGAGGCAGGGCTGGCTTCAGCCCGAGGGCTGGCAGATAAGGAGCAGAATCAGGCAGTCTTCAAGGAGCAGCAGGGAGCATAACCTTGTTCCTTTCAGCTTGGCAGGGAGCTGATTAATAACATTAACTCTTGCTGTGCAGGTGTGTCAGCTCGCGTGAGAACAGGAGGTGTGTCTGTGCAAGGGAACATGGTTTCACCAGGACGTGGCTGGAGATGCAGGTCTCACGTTCGGGCCCCAACCAGGTTCACGTTCCTGGCCTGAGGGGCTTCAGGTCCCAGCGCTCCCAGCTGCCCTTGGCTCCTGTCAGCAATGCGGAGGGAGCTGTTCCCAAGGCTGGCATTCCCGGTGACATGAATGCATTGGTGTGAAGGCTGATGTAACCTGCACCATCAGCACCTTTCCCAGGTACCTCTACGTAAGATGGGCCCTTTCCATGCGGAGGTGCAGAGCTTTGATGTGGCCGTGTTCAGCTCAGGCTGAACCAAACCCAGATTCGGCAGGTTCAATTAACTGTAGGTAGAGCAAAGCTCAGAGTGCTAAAGGGAGTTTTTATTTGGTTTTGTTTTTTGTTTTTTATTTTTTTTAAATTTTAATTTATTTCTTCTATGCTTAACTGGCAGCTCAGGAAGCATACATTTTTCAGTTCTTAGATGAAGAAAGATCCAAAGAACAAACATACACTAGCAGTGGGAAACTTCTTCTGACTAAACAGAATGTATCTTCCCTGAGTAGTAAAAGTGTGACCTGGCAAAGTATGATTTCCACAAAAATAAATGTGCCTTGGTATTCTAAGGGGGAAGCCCTTCATGTTTCTATTTATTTTCATGGCAACGAAAACCACTTCACAGACCAGCCCCCAGCCTGGTGGTGGACCTGGGCTTTGAGGGACTGTTGTGTTAGTCACCAGTGTAAGTTTCGGAGCTACCACTGAGATTGGAGGATTAATTAAAAATACCATTATGGCAATTGCACAGAATTTTCTGACTGCCCCCTGTACAAATTGCATGATTCTAATTTTCTAACACCATGAGGTAGTGATGAAGTAAGGAAAATCCATGGGGAAATGGGGAAAAGCAGGGTGTGTGTGGAGGAGCTCTGCAGTAACAAAACCTCTGCACAGTCCATATAGCACTTTGGAGCACAGGAAGGGCTGGAAGTAAATAAATGAACCCTGGGTTTAGGGCTTTGACATGTTTTGAAGGTTGAGGAACCCAGGTTTTGCTTTCACTGAGTCTTCAGAAACCTCAACAGCTTTGTCACTAAATTTACATTGTTAAATTATTAAGTTTGTAAATAGAAATGGCCTCAGTAGGTTTTGAAGAAGGCTGACAAATATATGTTCCCAGAAATAGCAAATGTCCTATTTTATTTTAATTATTTTTTGCTTAATAGAAGACAGACTCTTACAAATTCCTACAAATTCAGGTATGTTTGAGCCCTTTGGAAGAGGTGGTTGGTTTCTGTATCATTGAATCTGAGACCTATGTGAACAGCAGACAGCAGGAAAATGGTTAATTCAACATTAAAAGTATGGGAAAGCTGTCAGGGAATAGCCTGGCTTTGCCCTTTGGAGGCAGGTGGAAGATTCTATTATCTTTAAGTGGCTTTTTTGGACATGACGTGTTTGCTTTATTGCAGATTTAGAAGTCAGGGAACAAAGGGAAATAAATACTCATGGGATTTGTTTGATGAGGAATTATTGAAGTGGTCAGCTGAAGCTAATCTTGTCGACTTCCCCTTCAGGAGGCAGTGAACTAAACAGGCTCCAGTGCTTGCCCTGTGTGGCGTGTGAGTGTGAAGAGTAAAAGCAGCACCCAGCCAAAGTAGAGTAGCCACGACGGAAATCTTCTAAAGTGAGCTTAAAATAAAAAATAACACTAATTAGATTTTATCAATTCCTTTTGACAGCTGTAAAAAAGTACAGAAGAAAGTATTTCTCACTCTCAGGTTTTTGTTAGCATTCAGTGTATTCATATCGCAGCAATCTGTATATAAAATATCTGTTTATTTACTACAAACAAATACAGATGCAAAGGCCTAACCTTGCAGCAGGTTGGTTTAACTATTTTTCAATGAACTTGTTACACAGTTAATTGTTCCTTCAGCTTTGCAGTAGCCCCTTACCAGAACAACTTTGCAGCTTCATCAGAACATGGTAAAACCAGAGCAGACCCTGAGGCAGCCAGCCCCTGCACACAGGTGGGAGGGGCAGCGTTAGTTCAGCATTCAAAGCCGTCGTGTCGAACACCTTCAGAGTTTATTTTATGCTTTACAAAGCGCTTTTTGCCCATTAGAAATCAGCATCATCTATGGATCCCTTCCCGTCCAGGTTAGCACTTTGGATCTTGCCTAGCTACTTAGTTTTGGCTCCTATCTGGGGGCAGCTCATTGGCCCGTGCAGGGTAAACTCGTTGCACAAGCGCAGCCACACCATCCTCTCTCAGGAGTACACGGAGGGACATTGGCCAAGAGGCAGTGAGAACAAGGGACATGCTGCTTTCAAACCTCCTCAGCCCCGTTCGGAGCCAGAGGGGAACGTGTAATCATCTAACAAAAAACTGACTCCACCAAAGGCAGGGGCAGGTCCTGGAAACCTCCAGCAGCACCTGCCCCTGCTTTTGCACAACTGACTGGCCGGGAGCGCCTCCAAGCTCAATAATCTCCACGCTCTTTTATGTTTTCATACAAAAAATTTAATAAATATTACTTTTCAAGATTTATTGCCAGGAACAACACATCAAAGATGCATTTTCATATAACACTAATATCACAATACAAGGTATCTTCATGATCTCAATGGTTAACCACCGAGATAACTATGTTTATAAGCCTTTTGATCTTAAACATCGTAATAGCACTTTGATTTCCTCACTTGTTAAGGCGGGCAGTGTAATCTATGGCAAACCTACACAGTGATCTTACTGGACATTCTACTGTTCAAGTATTCAACAACTAGCTTATTAGAATACTCCCTAAATGCAGTAGATTACAAAAAAAGTCAAATCTACAAGTGGTTCAGTATTACATATTCATGGTGAGAAAAAAATAATTAGAATTTACAAAATAAGATTGTTGTGTTTCCAACTTCACACGCTAATTTGATATTTTTAATTACATGCAACCACTCACATTTCATCTACATAAAGTAATAGCTCAGTTTTGTTCCCTTAAACTGCTTCTTAGCAGATTATCTGCCTGTCACTCGGTTTTCAAGTCTAAAGCAGCAAAAAAAATTTTCTAGTCTAATTCTCTAAACTGCCTCAGTCAGTACTTACAAATAGTCTTAAAGTGATACTATGGAAGGTGTTTCAAACGTTTGACATTGTACAAAAACCAGCATCAAGGCATGAAAGCCCATCCTATTAAAAATAAACTATTTTAGAACACCTTAGTTTTGGCATATAGGCAACATGTAACAAGAAAATAAATTCAAAATAGAGAAGCCACGAGCTTACAATGCTATCAAAAACCTTCAACTCTAAACACATACATATAAATAAAAAGGAATGATATTTTAAGGCTCTTGATTATTAAGTTAATAAATCAAATATACACAGTGATTAATAAAAAAAGAATTATTTACATATCTATACAAACTTCTATTTTTGACACATTTTCCTCTTTAAATTCTTCATTTACCAGCAACTGCTGACAAGTTCCCCCCACCCGCCCCCAACAAAAATACAATAAAAAAATAAATAATAAACTTATTTTTGATAGTTGCTGTGGTTCCGAGCTGCAAAGGCACTTTCAAATACAGAACTAGTTGTACGTCACCATAAAACCAATATACAAAAAACTCAAATTCAATAAATATAAATAAAATGTATTATTCTAAAGAAACTGTATAAATCGGAACATCTGGCAGAAAAAAAAATGAACACTAAGGAAGAGTAATAAGGCTATGTAATACCTTATGGAACGTTTCCGTGATGGATCAGCTGCAGCTGAATTTACAGGAGGGCACTTTTGACTAGTTTTGCATAGATGTGAAATGCAGCACTTGGTATTCCAGCCAACCACAGCAACTATCATTGCCAGTGTAAGCCAGCTTGTCCAAACTTAAATTAACACAGGGATTCTAAGTAAATAATAGCCTTAGACTCAAATATTACACAACAGTTTAAGAACTACAAGCTCTTGAGTGCCTTTATAATGATACTCAAAGGCCCTGCATGGCAGCACCCCACTGTCTGCTATACGATGTACTCCATCCGATTTAGGCTTTGTGCACTTTCCAAGTCTCTGTTGTCCTGTTTATTTGTCCAGTTTGGGTGTTTTGTAGGGGTGCTGTTGGGGGGCTTTTCATCTCTGTCTACCAAAGTGTAGGCTGGCTGCTTGGCAAATCGGGCCTTCTGCTGGTGCTTGTCCATGTCGTCCTCCTCCACCTCGGAGTTGTGTGTCCTTATTTTGGCAATTTTAGAGTTTTTGTTTTCATAGTCTTTAATGGGGACAGTATTTGCTCCGTGTTTCTCAATGGGGTTTTTGATCTGGTTCAGCTGCTCCCTTACGTTGTTGGTGGTGTTGTCGTCAGAGGCCGTGTGGGTGTGGCTGCTCTGCTTTCGGCGCTTTCGGATGCACCAGTAAAACACGGTGACCAGGCAACAGATCCAGGCTACTGTTAGGACTGAGCTCAGCAAGGGCACCAGGAAATCTGGAAGAGACAGGAGAGAGTTAGTCCTGCTGCAAACCACGGGGGACATTTCAGGATGTCTACAGAGAAAACAAATCTCAGTTCTTACGCCTTGCTTCTTCACTTATTTCTCCATGAGGAGCATGGAAGGGTAGCAGCCCTTTTGCCAGGTTAGGCCACTGGTTTAGAGAACTTTTGGAAAGTTTTTTTAGGGTTTATAGAAATAAAAATACCTTAGGTATAAAGCCTCCCCCTTGTTCCTGATTAACAGGGCCAAAAAGCAGAGATTCCAGACTTGCTATGAGTCTCCAACGTGAGGAAAGCCTCTGCCCCTTGGAAGGGGTATTCCAGTCAGGGCAAGGTACAGGAGTTTGGGGCCAAGGAGCAGCTCACCTGTTTTGTTCTTGGTCGGCCGCCGCTGCACCCTGACTTCGGCGACGGCAGCAATGAGGGTGTTATTCCCGTCGCGCTTACTGACGAGGTCGATGATCTTATCTGTGATGTCTTTGATCGGGTTTTCATCTTCTCCGATATCTTCTGCAGACTGCAGGAGGAGGCACACAATTAATTCCAAGCACCACATCAGATGCACGGGGGAACCTGTTATTTATAAACCTTCACAGGCAGTGAAGGCTCTTGCTGCTTTTAATACATAACAAAACAGAAACAAAGCAAAAGGGCCTGCTATGTGCAGAAACGAACAACTCAGAATTCTTGTCCTCATCCTTAAAAAGACCAAAATGCCCGCAAAAGCAAGAATGTAACAGAGAAATGTTTTCCTCTCCCTATTACAGTTGCCCCCAGATGGCAGCTTTCAGGTACGCACATGCAACCAGAATTCCTTTCCTGTTCTTAAAGGAAATCAGGATGGAAACTAAACCACAAGAAGTGCTGACAAAGCCAGGAATTAAGATTTTTATGAAATGCACATGTTGCACACATATCCAAGCCATTAACTACTAAGACATTTAAAAATATTCCAGGAATACTTACAATAGCAACATGGATTTCATTATTTGCCAAGTGGGAAGGCTCACAGGTAATATAGATGGAATATTCAACAGAAACATTCTTCAGAATATTCAGATTCCTCAATTCACTGCAAACATGCTCTGTGGTAAGGCCCTGGAGGATATAAAAAAGATGTTGGCTTTTTTAAATACATATGCACATGAACACACAGATATAAGGTTTGTTTGGGATTTTTTTTTTTTGCCCTGAAGTAAGAGTTCTCAAAGGAAAAAGGAGGTAGAATTCCCTCCAACCTAGCTTTTGTTCTTCTCTAGTCACAAAAGCATTTACGCTGCAAGTCTGTATTAATCCTTCTCTGCTTCTTGTTTTCTTTGACAATAAGGCAGTGTCAGCTTTTACTGCACTTTTCCCTATGGAAAACGTCACTCCATGCTGTGGGAAGTGGGTCTACGTGTGCCGCAGCCCAGTGAGCAGCTGTTACTTACCGGGGCCATCATTTCTTTGTTAAAGGTGAAGGTGATGTTGGCGCAGTTGTCCTGGTAGTAGGAATCTGAGTTGCATTTGGTCCTCACAGGCTGCTGGTTGGAGGGCCAGCATTCCCCCACGGCGGCACACGGGTGGGTGAAGCAGTGGTCGTCCCGCACAGGGACACAGGCGTGGCCAGCGGGGCACTCGCTGGGGCCTTTGCCATGCAGGACACAAGGCCGAGGGCCGCACCAAACCTAGGAGAGGATGAATACTGGTGAGAATCCACTGGTTAGAGGACAGAAAATGGTGTAATCCAAACCACAGCACAGCTGTACCTTAGAACAGGTGACTTTTCCATTCAGACACTGACAGGTATTGCAGTCGTCATCCCACTTAGTCCCATCTGGCATTACTCGAACACTGGTAATGCAAGGCCTTCCTGTAACTGAGGAGAGATTGAACAGAATTATAAGCTAAAAATAGGAAACAAACCCCTTTTCTAAGTTCATCTAAACTTCCCACTAAGTTGCTTCTTCAATAAAGATACTTGCTTTAAAAAACAACAGATAATACGCCCCAAAACCAACCCCATACAACCACAAACCCATCAACGTGCAATTATACAGATCTTGCTACAAGTGCTAGGACCAGCGCTGGCATCTGGAATACCTTCTTGGCATCCTGGACCACTGCGACCTGGGGGGCAAATGCAACGGTACCCGTTAATTTCATCTACGCATGTGGCTCCAAAGGCACAGGGCGAGGACTGGCACTCGTTGATATCTGTGATGGGAAGGAGAGGAAATGGAATAGTTACTCCATAGTATCCTTTTGTTTTGTCAGGAAAAAAGCAAACATGGGATAGAATTGCCTAGTGGAGCTTGATGTTAATTTCCTAGTGTCTACTGGGACATAGATTCCTGCTTGCAGCACCAGTATAACCTCAGAAAAGTCCTCTGACATTTCTGCTGTGTGGCACTAACAAAGATCAAAACCTGACCCCTGTGGCTACTTGAGCTTTCCAGGGCAAGGACACATTCTTTCCTACACAGACACACTTCCTTTCTTCTGATGTGCTCCAGTTTTGTCCCCCACTAGAGATCCTTCAACTGATGTCAATGTTAAGCCCTTCTCAGCTCCAGTGCTGCTGTGAGACTTCAATTCCATGGCTGTTATTAAAAAAAGTGTCCTCCTACCTGTAATTATTATTAAATTACAGGGAAGCGCATACATCACCTCAGGGCTTGGAGGTGGATTATTAATTGACAAGGTTTTTGGCTGGCACACTTTCATCTCAAGCAGAAGCCTGGGCCACACAAACACCAGGGAAGACTGTCCCAAAGGGCATTTTGCCCACTCGGCTGAACCAAGAGGTTTCAGCTCCAGCTGAATGACTTTAAATTTCTTTCATTTTCAGCGTGATTCCTGCCTTCTCCAAATCTGCTACGGATCCAGGTACGGATACAGATGACATAAGACATCTATCACTCATCTGATCTACCACTTAACTCAATTAAGATGATTGTCTTGCAACAAGATTCAAGCCAGACAAAAACTGAGGCAGAGAGCCATCAGAACACTTACTGATCCTGCAGTCGGGCCCGGCGAAGCCTGGAGCACACTCACAGCGGTACCAGTTCTCTCCATCCACACAAGTGCCACTGTTGTAACTGTGGAGAAAAGGCATTATCACATTAAAAACTGCTACAGACAAAAGAACCCAGAATTCTAAAACAACAAAAAAAGCAAAGGATAAACATAGCAAACTTACCAAGGATGAGGACTGCAGTCGTTCGTGTCTGCAAAGCAAAGACAGACAGCGTTAAACACGCAGACTTTGGCTAATACAGCTCTACTGGCAGTAAAGAATGATCAAACTTCCCCTAATGCCCAAGTTATACTTAGCTCAACTTTTACAAAAATATGCTGAAATTGTCTACTAAATTGATTCCAGGCTTGTACCACAAAATTTGTTAACTACATTGTGGAACACATGTACACAGGAAGAGATCCTTGTAAAGAATCTAACGGGGGGGGGAAAAAGTGGAAGCAGACAGAGCTGCTCGAAGAAGAATGCAGGAGAAAACAAGACAACATCTGTCTCCACTTAGCTCATTTGCAACTTTCTCATGCCCAGGTCAAGGCTCTATCACATAAAGTCATTAAAAACAAAGATTCAGGTGATGCTAAAGCCTACATCAAACAAGCTTTCCCTTCTGGTTTCAATCTTGACTCCAAGGGCGACAGGATGAGCTCATGTTCTCATCATGCAACACTCTGGAAGAGTTCAAGCAGAGCTGACTTACTCTGGGTACACGTGGGTCCTTCCCAGCCCTCCTTGCAGACACAAGTGAAAGAGTCCCCGTTGACTACACAGGTACCACCGTTGTGACAGGGGTTTGGTAGGCAGCTGCTGTTCCTCGCTGTAACACAAACAACATTTGCCGCTCAGTTGTTAGAAAGCCGTCAAGTCTGAGCCAAGAGGAACAGCTGAGGTCAGAGCTGCAGCGCTGCATCTGCTTCCTGGCGATTATGCAGGGTATTTACCTATGTTACAAGTGGCTCCTTCCCATCCCGCAGGACACATGCACTTGAAAGTGTCCCCCTCGTCATAGCACGTCCCCCCGTTGTTGCACGTCGCCTCATCGCACTGGCTGTCACCTGTGGAAAACCCAAACTGTCCTTAATGCCAGTGCTCTCTTAAAGCAACAAGTTCAAGCAGCCTATCAGAGCACGTCTGTTATGTTTTGGAAATGCCGAACTTACGGGAGTGGCAAGTTTTTCCTTTCCACCCATTTTTACATTCACAGAAGAAGTCGTTGACCAAGTCTCGGCAAGTTCCTCCATTGTGGCAAGGGTTTTTACTGCAGTCATTAATATCTGGATATGTTAAGGAGAGAAAACAGGCTCAGTGGTGTTTACAGAACTGACAAACACAATGCTTGAAAGGAGCATAACCCATCCCTGATTTTGGCCTATGTTTCAATCGTGGATTAAATGCTTAAGTCAGTATTTTAAAGCTTTAAGTACTGTCACAGAGAAGAAGACTGTTTCACCACGTTCCTCCAGTTTGTTTTCATTTTGTTTGTAATCTTGTTTCAGTAAATAAGCAGTGAAAAGGCCTATTACATAAACTATCCTGTTAGTCAGGGGAAGGGAGCAGACCATTCACGCCTCTTCTGCTCCTGAGACTGACAAAATACAAGTGTGATATGCAGACAGGCCATAAAGTGCCATCTACTAATACAAAGGGTTTCTTCCTGAAAGTTATCCAAAGGACAGAGCAGGAAACTCAACAGTGAGACAGCCAGGTTCTAATCCCAGTCCAACTCTTTTAACTTGGGCTTAGTTCCAATACAAAAGCTTGGGACTTGGTGGGAAGACCTGGTCCTCCATGGCTTTTGAAGCAGAGTTTATTGATATAGGTCACTGTCATCTTACAGACAGTGCCACCCAGTCCTTCCCAATGTTCTCCCAAGAGATCTTTCTGTGTGCTGAAGGATGGATAACTTACTCGTTTCACAATACGCTCCTTCCCATCCATCGCTACAAATACATTTGTAGGAGTTGATGCCATCGATGCAAGTGGCACCATTTTCACAGGGGTTGCTCTCGCAGTCATTGATATCTGCAACAGTTGGGAAGAGAGATGAGGATTAAAAAAAAGGGGGGGAAAAAGTCAAACTAGAACTTCAGCTACTAGGAGTCATTATCGTTATTGTTATGCAGACTGTTTGGTGCTACTTCCATTTCTAGTAATACCCTTTGGAAAGGAAGGGTTATAGCAAGATGACAAATGGGTAAAAAACTGCACAAGGTGATGAACCTGTCACTACTAAAAACAAAAATTCAGGACTCCTTAAGTTCTATGTTAAACCCCACTATTAACTTCCTCAGACCTTGTATACATAAGGTTTTTAAAAACATACAATTCAAGGCCAGAGAGTTCATTACTGTGAACTTTCCCCAAGGCCTAGCAAATTCCACTCAGCCTCGCCCAAGAGGGATATGAAAACTTACAGCAGTTCTGAGATTCACTGAGTTACAATGCAGAAATCTTAAAGGGGTCTGGGAGGGAAGGATGGAATCTTTTTCCAGTAAGAGTGGGGGACAGTAAAATACATTCTCTTTTTTGCTCTTACTCTCGTGACAGTAGGTGCCAGTGAATCCTTTGTTGCATTCACAGGTGAATTTTCCACCTGCTTGGCTCTTGCACTTCCCGTGAGGACCACAGACATTGGAAGAGATGTAGCGAACCCCTTCGGGTGTGCTGTTGGAAGCCACTGCCACGGTGCAGCTGTCAATTACTGCAGAAAAGCAGAGACCAGCATGAGAATTGCCCACGCAACCTGATTCCTTAAGAGCAACATTTTCACTTCCAGCCATGGATGTTTAGAAGACACTCATGCCATAGAATCATTTAGGTTGGAAAAGACCTCTGAGATCATCAAGTGAAACGATAAATATATGACTATAAATATGTTTGCTGCTTTAAAATAACAGGACTCTGCCAACTGTGTATAAAATAATCACAGCATCTTATCTGCTGATTGCTGGACCACGTCCATGGCCTGGAATAAATGCATCAGGCTGTTTGCTACCTGTGCTTTCTGTCCGTGTTGACATAATGCTGTCTTTCAATAGCTGATACTTAAAATATTACTCATCTTTTCACACTAAGAGAAGCCTAGGGCAGAGGGAAGAATTCAGCCTCTTTACACCAGAACTATTCCAGTGACTCCCCTGCTGGAGCTACATTAGGGCTCCAGCGAGGGGAGGGGCAGGGACCATTGCCAGACGTTCCCATTCACCTGCAAGGCAACACAGACCTTCACAAGGAGTCGTGCGGCAGTGATCCTTCAGGTGGGAGCAGTTCTTCCCTTCGTAATCCTCAGGGCAGTTACAGAAATAGTCCATGGCAAGATTGAAGCACTGGGCACCATTCTGGCACGGATTTGGCTCGCAATAATCTATGTCCAGCTGTAAGTAGCACACAGAGAGGGAAGGGAAATAAGAAGGGGGGGAAAGAGAGTGAGGGAAAGCTCAGTGAAAGAGGTTTATCATGGCTTTCCCTCACCACGACAGGCTGACATTGTGGAATCTGACCTTTTTATCTGCTGCCTCAAAGAATCATTCATAGCACACAGAGTTTAGTCCCACTCGCCACAATTTCGGCAGACAACTCTCGATATTAAGCTGCCAGAGTTAATAGTTAGAGCTCCACAAAGCCTGACGTGCAAAGCCTGCAGTCTGCTTAACAAAGAGAATCCTCTGCAGCCTGTCAGGGGCTTGGTGGTTTCTTTCCTCCCCCAATATATATTAATCAAGCACTTTCTTGGCAGACTGACAGCGATATCAAGTACAACTTTATACTATGCTTCACTGGATGCAAGGCATTCCGTGCTCAGATCGGGAGCGTCGGAACAAACGGCACTGGCTGAGGGCCTGCCTTTCACCCAGCCTTCTTACCTGACAGAGGTTTCCTGAGAAACCAGCGGGACACAGACATTGGAATCCATTGATTTCATCCTGGCAATGACCCCCATTCATGCAAGGGTTACTTGCACATTCATTGATGTCTTTCTCACAGTGATCTCCTGCATAGCCAGGTGAACAGATACACCGATAACCATTAACCAAGTCCTGGGAAAGAACGAAAAAAAAAAGTTTAGAGTTAAGGTTTTTCCTCCCTCGATATATTCTTATTAAGAAAAAAAATTTTAAAAACTTAAAAAAAAAATCATCTTACTATGTCCAAACAAGGCAAAAATATTTAGAGGGGAAAAAACACACACACACACAGACAGACCCAGTCCCATCTTACATTCTTAATTTCCAGGCTGGATACATTAATCCACAGGTTGAAGGGAAGTGCCTACATTTCCAGTAGGTAGTTTGCACAACCACCAGCCCATTCACTGGTGACACTGGCAGTGAAAATGAGTCATTTATTGAAGTTAAATTTTTTTTCCCCTTACTGTTCTACAGACATATCTCGACATGCTGTAGCATGACATAGGCCCTCCCCCCAACTTAAAGAAATGACCATTTGTACCAGCTAATTGCTATTTTCCAAACTATTTGTGCTTAGACTCAAACGTTTTAGTTACTGTTGCAAGTCTTGGGGAAACCAAAGTAAAACAAGACCAGCTTACCCGACAGGATCCTCCATTCTGACATTGTCCACGACAGTCGTTAATATCTGCAATAAAATTAGCATGGTTAGAAGGCAAAAATATATTTACACTAGATAGAGAGTTCAGGTCTCTCTCAAACTGCAGCTAGATAAACCTTTTGTCAAGTTTCCTGCATGCCTTCCTTGAGATAAGGTTATTGTAAAGGGTGGGAAACCTTTTGCGATTCTTCTAGGAGAGGCAGTAAAACTTCACATCATTGTTTTAGTCCCTTTATCAGAAATATAGCTATGGTACAGGCTAATGACTTTGATAAAATTGTATATTTTCATTCCGCACCAACTACTCCCTTTCTAAAAACATCAATTGCTGGGGCTCTGCCCAGTGTTTAAATTGAGCTTAGAACTCGGTGGCACATGCACATATGCCCAAAGAGCTGGCCTTTAATAAACCCAAGGGTATGGACACTTACTTATATCACAGTTGTGGCCAGACCAGCCAGTAATGCAGTCACAGTAGTAGCTGCCAATCAGGTTCCTGCAGGAGTTGGCATTGACACAGGGCTTGCCCTCACATTCATTCGCATCTGGAAAACCAAGGGGAACGTTCAGGGGGGAAGGGAGAAGCCCACGCCCCCAGCAATAACCAGCAGTTCCTCCAGAGCTAAGAGGAACTTGCAGTGTACAGCAGGGATTAGCGTGACTTGAACGAACAAAAGTCAATCATCATCAGCATCTGAAGGTTCTTTCAGTTTCTCTGCAATTAGAATATACAGGCTACGCTAATTATTTGACAATTACCCAGCCACTCATTAAAAGCAACTTGCCCCCACACATGCATCTCAGCTGAGCATTCTGAAGGAGGAATGCTTCCGCCTGGTCATTGGGATGAGTGTGTTGTGTAAAGAATGCAGCCAGCTCATTCTCCGTGAGATCATCCACATTTTGGAACCCAGCTGTGAACTCCTGGGTCTGGAGGAGTTGACATGGTTGAAGAGACAGAGCAACTTTCTCACAGGGTAAAGGGAGAAACACATGTGGGGGCGGGACTGGGAGGCACAACACGCACCCTCCCCACTTCAGGGCAGTTCTGGTTTGAAGGATGTCTCTGGTTAACTATTTCCTTCAAGTGCCAGCATGCAGAAGCAAAGTGATGGAAGCCACACTACTCTTGGACACTGTCCTAGACCCCAGTCCTGCAAACAGACACCGAATGTCTTCATTGTGCCAAAATATACCCACAGGCTTCAGAAACATGACCATGACTAATGCAGGACCATGATCCCTTTTGCATTTATCTTTCCCAGCTCTGGAACAACACTGGATGAAGAGAAAGCAGTTCTTACCTAGCTGGCACGTTTTGCCAGTCCACTGAGGTGGGCAAATACACTTAAATCCATCAACTAGATCTTGGCAAGTTCCTCCATGGCCACAGGGATTTGGAGAACAATCATCAATATCTGCAATGCAGAGTAAGGAGAGGCTTAGCTCCACTACCAGACTGGCAATGGCAGTAACTGACAAGTCTGATAAATGGTTGCTGCTACTTGGGTTTTCTATGAAGAACAGAAGAACAACAGGACTTCTACTTGGAATTTCTAGGTCATCTTTGATTTCAGCAAAAGCCTCCTTTAAAAAGACAAGTAATGTGAAAAGCGGGTTCAAAGCACTGGGGGAAAAGTTTACCCCTGTGGCCGTTTGGCAAGTGGAAGTCCTATTTGGATCCAGCAAGTCCCTCAAAACAGCATTTTTAACAAAATGCCAGAATGCTATGAAAATACAGTATTCTGCTTCTTTCAAGAAGCTTTTGGCTATTCTTTCCCCTGGTAGCTGACAAAAACGCTGGTACAAGCAAACGGGAAGAGAGTGCACAGGGGTGCAAATGGCTGCCAGGAAGCAATGCTCAGGTTGGGAAAGGTTAAGTAGTCTGCCCTGTAAGTTTATGAGGGATTAGAAAGACTGATCAAAACCAGCAAACCAGCACATTTTTATTAAACACTGAAAAGGACTCACTATCGATGCAAGTTGGTCCAGCCCAGCCAGGAGCACACACACATTCAAATCCCGTGGATGTCTCGAGGCAGCTTCCCCCGTTGTGACAAGGGTCGGAGAGGCAGGCGTGCTCCGCTGCACAGGGACAGAAGGACATCATGGCAGAGGCTACAGCAATGTCACCACAAGCCACCCCTGCTCCCTCCATGTGCTTCTGCTCTGGACACACTATCAGTACTCTTGCCGCACTGTGCTCTCGCAAGAACCAGGAATTTCCTGGCTCGCAGAAAGTCTCCTTCCATGCTAACTTCATCAGCATCATGGACTGGCACCTGCTGGAGCCACAGCCAGATAGGGTGGCTTGGACTGACCTCCCCAGTGAGCAGAGGGCTGATGTCCAGAGACACCAAACGTTCATGATGAAGCATGAATAGGAAAGGCTGGATCTTTGTACCCAGTCCTGCCTGGGTACACAAGAAATTGAGTCTTCCTCAATCTCATAAAGTGCGTCCAAAACCAGCCACCAAAAGCTGGCAAGAATTAACTGTCAGGTGGCAGCTCAGCAGCTGCACTTACCAATTTCACAGTTCTGTCCTGAGTAGCCCTCAGGGCAGGAACATTGGTATTTGTCAGGGCCAGTGTTGCTGCAGGTACCACCATTCAAGCAGGGCGGGTGGGTTCCACAGTAGTTCAGATCTGCAAGAGGGAAGGAGCGTTAAAGCCAGGCTGGAAAGTTACAGGAACATCATCATGTGCTTTGTTCTGTTATCCCAGAGCCTTTACAGAATGCATCCCCACACAGGAGTGGGACAGGACAGGGACAAGCTAAGGACAGATGCTAATCATGCCAGAACAGCAGTGGGGACAAGGCCAAGCAGCTGAGGGCCAGCACGCTCCCAGCACGTTTCAGGAGCTCGCTCAGCCCCGCGTGCACTCCCTCGGTGCAAAGTCTGCCAGCGCTGACATTCAAGTGTTACACGACCCTCTGGGATTAGCATACCTTTGTCACAGAGCTGACCACCCCAGTTGGTTTCACAGAGGCACTGCCATGGTTCAATGCAAGTGCCATGGACACATCCCGGGTGTGGAATGCACTTATCACAGTACTGGCCTTGCCATCCATACTGACACCTTCAGTTAAAGAGTGAAAAACAGGGAAAAAAAAATCAGAACAGGGAAACAAACCAAAACCCATCATAACTGCTGTGTGTAAATATGAGCGTGCAACTCCAAAGCTTGAAGAAAGGCTGGGGAAGTGGAGGAGAAGGGCAGGATGAGGGGAGGGGAAAAACTATTCAAGGATTGTTTGATGGTTTCTTGTAAACAAACATTTTGGTAGTTTTGCCAAGGTCTCTGTAGCCGGCCTCCTGACAAAAGAATAACTGTTCTGAGAAAACCAGCATGAGGCCATTCAGAACAATAATACTCTTTTGGAGCCTCATATAAATGTGGCAGAGAGGGTGGGTGTGCACTACAAATCAATCTCTGGACTTTGACAGGGTGCTTTATAAATTGAGGGGGGAAGAAAAAGTCAGTGGAAACAATAGTTATCCAGAGATCCTCATGAATACAAGGTTCCAGGCGTTTCAGCCATGCTGGGTTTGCACGAAGACAAACAAAACCATAACCACCAGCTCTGAGCCCTTGGCAAGGCCGTAGCAGAACATGAGGAGTGAGTTCCCTGCTCTGTCAGAAGCCACCCTTATTCTGAACAGAGACACACATACACACACACACAGCCAGTGTGGACTGGGCCACAGTCAGGGATGGAAGAAAGCAGCATGTCAGGATTTTACACGTGTTCAAAGATCAGCTGTCAGTGTGTTTCTGAGTCTGATTTATGCTAATAACCTCTTTTCAGGGAATAACTACATCATATCCAATTCTGAGAAGTGCTAATGTCTAAAGAAGAATTTATTACTATTTGAATTCTTTATTGTCACCATCAGTGAGCTACCTGAATTCTCTACCTAAAGGAAGCTGTTCTTTTAAAGTAAAGCCCCCTTAAGGGAAAGCTTACTTTGGCTTTCATTTAGTTCTCACTAGCAAGACAGACCAAGGATCCTTCAAATTAAAGTGGATCTATAGATAGAAACAAGCAAAACAAGTTGAAAATGAAAAGCAAGGGCTTTTTGAGGTACTGTATTTCATTAACAGGTCCTGAGAGTAATTGATCAGCAGCAATTATGCACTAAGCTGTCACTAAATTATGAAAACAAACCTCAGCTCTACAGAAGTCAGCTAAGCTTTCTATTTGTAAAACCCCCCGCCATTCTTCTGCTGGCAATTTCTTCTCATGGGAAAAAGCCAGAAGGATCTATCCAATGGATAATCACACACAGCCAGTGGTAAGTCTGAGTTCCCTTCTAAAAATCTCAGGTGACAAAATGCATCCTAATTAACTTTTTTTCTTTAATAGCTATCACAATAGCAGCCTTTTCAAAGTCAATGGGAAATTCTTATTAGTTTGTGTGTTAAAAGAAGCCAGTCAGCGCAAAGAACATGGAAAAAACCCAGATAAGGCAAAACAACCTCCCTCAAGTAGCTCTTAGAAAATCCTTCTGTATAAGGCATATAATGAGAACGCACAGAGGTCAAAATTTAGGACCATACCCTTTTAATTTGTATTGCATTCAAAGCAACTTGCCTGTGAGCTTGCACACAAGCTGAACTAAGAGACTTCACCTGCAAAAGCAGGTACCCAAATTGAGGATTTTACTCCTTTCTGTCAAATCAATGTGGTGGTAGGTTTTGTTTTCTTTAGAACAAGTATAAAGAAAGCAAAATAATGAAAAAACCCTACACCGCACAGGAAAAAAAAAATTCATGAGCTTTAGAGCCAAAGGTACTACTTCAAACATCAGCTTCAAAACATAACAAACAAAATTGGATAAAGCTATGGGCATTTAGGAAAAAAAAGTGAGATATCAATTCCAGAAAAAGATTCACAGTAATAACTCATGTTTAATAATATGTATGCAGGAGTTTCTCATGAGAAATTTAAATTTAACTTTCCTTGTATAGTGATTCATGAGTAAAAATGGTTTAGTTGGCTGGCCTGCATTGAAGAAAGTGACTGGCAGCGAAAGGGAAAAGGATATTTTAAGAACGTTTGCAAGTTGTCTGTTGTACCAGAACGCAGAGCAGTTTCTGCTCGGATGTTATTTTTAAACCCTGTTGCATTTGTAGCATACAGGCTATATGACTCATCAAAACTTAAAAGAAAATAAAATCTTGTTTCTGTGTTCACTTTAAAGATAGTGGTCTAACTTGGCAAGCAGAAGTTATCTGAAAGCACCAGAAGGACAGCATTGTTTCAAGACTATGCAAATCAAGTGTGGGAAAGTTGCACCTTAAGTAAATAAGAGCACTAGTGCATGTCTGGGCAGTGAGTGGGAGGCAAGAGACTTAGAAAGAGAAAGGGAAGAAAAAAAAAATCTGGAAACAAAGCCTGTTGTTCTGACTAGGAGACAGCAACCCCTACAAGGCATGTTTATTCTGATGACAGCAGCACAAATCACTGGTAGCTCTGACTGATATGCTCCTCTCACCATCTGGCCCCCCGATACTTCCTACTACTTGTTAGGCTTTTTTTAATTAAAAAAAGATTTAGATTTGGTGTTCTGGGGGTTAAACAGCTTATATCAGTGCTGCTAAACATTAAAATCACAGGACAAGTGACAACAGTCCAGCCCCTGGCTGGACTTTCACTCTGCCATGGCCCTGTGAGGATGAGAGGTTACTTCCCACCTCACTTTCAGATGGTTCCTTGATAATTTTTTTTGTTTTGAAGCATGAATTACAGAAGCAGAGAAAATGAATGAGCCACTACAGCTATTTAGGCTGAACTGTTACAGAACAGTCTGCCAGACACTCCAGATTCAGCTCCCGTTGGAACTGTAGCTCATCAAGCAGTCCACTTCATGCAAAGGTTTCCAGCAACAGAGAATCCACCAATATGCTTGTTAGGCAGAAAAACTACTTTCTATTCCTTCGAACTTCTGAGTCTTACTCAGGAATGCCCAAACTTCCTACACAGGATCAATATCAACATTTTTGTAACCTCAGAAGCTCTCAGTTGTAAACAGAAATGATAAAGGGTTACATGCAGCAACTTGGAACCTGTCTGTTGATAAAGAATACCCACATTTAATATCAACTACCCCTCTAAGGGTAGAGGACAAAACTTCCCTGTGCTGTAAATATATGCTGCATCTTTTAAGGCATTCCAGATATTTAATTGTTGGGTTATGGATAAAATCTGCTTTCCATTGTCTCCTTGCCAGGACAGAAGGGACTTCAAAGCACAGCAACAAAATTCGGCATTCATCAGAGCCCACTGACAAGATTTCATCCCAGCCATTAACCTCTCAGCACTCGGAGCCAGGCTCACAATGGGAAAGGAACCCAGAGATTTAACTAATCCCATTCTAAAGAATGCTTGACTTTTGCCTACTGATGGAAGAAACCAGGGGGTGGGAGGGAAGAAGGGGGAAACAGTGAAAGGGAGAAGAAGAGAGAAAAGCAACACTGTACTTCAAGCTTGGAATTGAAAAAGCCTATTAATCAGGCTGTTGGAAAAAACATAGCCACCAAACATTTGCACAATTTATGCAAAAACAATTAGTTAATGCTCATTAGGCAGCATTCACGCGATTTATCCCATACACCCCTCTCCCTCAGTGTCACCATTTCACAAACCAAAAGCTTCTTAAAATTATCAGTGCATTAAAAGCCTGCTCCCCCTTATTCTGGGCAAGTCAGCATGAATAATGTGTCTTGCTCAAAACCACAACTTCCAAAATGCCCTCCCTCCCCAGTCCTGTTGTGTTTAGCATCACTTGTTTAATTAGTTGGGGAGGGCTGGGGGGAAAGCAAGGAGGGATAGGAAGCATTTACCTGCACTCTCCTGGAATTGTGCAAGAACCATGCTTGGGGCTACATCCCTGACGACAAATAGCTGTTAGAACAACAAAAAAGAAGAGTATCAGCACGCTGCCTGCTTCTGGCACCTTCACACTCATGGGAATGTTTTAATCTCTAACCAGCATTGTAATCCTGCCAAATCCAAGGTTTTAAGAAGTATCTCCTATCATGTCTACCAGAATGAAAACCAAGGTAGGTGACTCCCTATGAGATAGGAAATCTATCAGCTTTTCCTTTCCGTAGGAAATCTATTCCTCTGGCTTTGCAGGGGAATCTTTCCTAGTGCTGTTCAAAGAGCTGTTCTTATGTGGGAGAAACCATCTCGCCTTGGAGAGCTCAGGTTGCTTTAAGTCTTTTGCAGGTGATCTGTGCCACTCTCCCTGGCTTTACACCTAATTCAAAGCAACTTTTAACTACACTGGATTTAGTTTTGGCTGTATCCTTGAACAGACACGATATCAAGATGAGCAACAATTCAAATTGCAGGTTAACTCAGTCATGAAGACAGGCTGATAGTCTGTTCCTAAGTCCTGCTTTCTCCTTCCCCAATTACCTAGGTAGCAGCCATTCCCTAATAAACATGTTGAACATGATCTCAGGTGGAACAAACAAGCCTGGGACTTTTCAAACACCAAAGCTTTACACTTGCCAGGTCAGCTTTAAACAAGTCTCTCCTTCCTGCTTGTCTTGAAGTTCTGCACCAAAGGGGAAATCTTTTTTGAAGTCAGCAGCAGAACTCCCATTGAAGTCAGTAGGCTGGGTTTTCTTCCCAAGGGCAAAGATGCGGATAATCAGAGAAAGAACACACCTGCTAAGTGCCCAGTACTCGGCAGACCTCTCCAAGACTTTAACATAAGGCAGAAACTACTCTTCTCTTGCCCCTAGTTCTCTGTGTAAAGAGCTGGTCACTGTCCCATCAGTCCTTAGCCCCTTGTCTGCACAATCTGACCACTCAACACAACCTGGATACGATGCCCTCAAATCCCTCCCAGTCCCGCTGGTCTGCAGGTTGAGCATCTGTCACAAACCTTTGTTGCACTCTGGTCCCATCCAGCCTTCCAAGCAGGTCTTGTTGCCGTTCTGGTCACAGGTGTGGTGAGTGAAGAAGTCATCTCTCGGTCGACAGAACTTGTTGCAGCCAAAGCCATAGTAATGTTCTGCACATGTCACACGGATTTGGTACTCAAAGTGGGCAACTCCTGCGTTGTGTTTCAAAGTCTGCCACTGGCGGCTGGGATTGATCATGCCAGAGTGGGAAGCCTTCTCAATAATGCGATCGGGGTCTGCGAGGCACAAGAGATGTCAGAGTTAAAACTTCGTTTAGGTCTCGTCATTAACTCCCACATCAGAGCTCTCCAGCTTCACAGGCAAGACTCTCTGAGGCAGCCAGTTGGTTTTATTAATTTTCTCTTTTAGACAGTCAGATAAGGCTGCCCTGGAGCTACAAACCATTAACTGAAACACACATGCAGCATTATCAAACTGAACAAAGCTTGAAATCAAAAGGGACTGTTCAGTTACTGCCAATCACTTATCCCTTTTGCAGTGTATGGCATCCACTAAGAATTCATACAGTCCACAACTAAAGAAAATTCAGCTGCTTTTACTTCCAGCTCCAACAGACTGGTACAAAATGTGTTTCCCCCTGCTTCTCCATTAATGGCACTAGTTTTGTTTTCAACTGGAGCATTTACAAAAAAAACATACTATAACAGCCTAATAAAGCCACGTCTGCAAACTGAACACAGGCACTGCAAAAGGTTTGCAGCCTTTTCCCTATGTGCAAACACTAAATTGAAAACTACCAACTCCAGCATTCAGACGACATCAGCAATCTCACCAGATTTCGACTGAGAAATACCATGGAAGTTCTGTCTTCAGATGGCAGCTGAGAGTACAAAGTCAAGACTACCAGAGCTCAAAGGAGAAGACTCAAACTACTGCATATATGTGCTATAGATCCCCTTCCTCTCTACAGAGCATTTCAAAGTTTAGGCTTGCACTTGACATTTAGTTCTAGCAAAAGTCTTCTGGCTTTCAGAGCCATACATCTGTCTAAATTATGGCTTGAAATAATAATATTTCACATTTGCTTGGAACATTGTATATATCTGTGGTATTTCACTTTGTAGTCCAGGTCTTGTGACTTAAACGATCTGACACTGCCTTACGACCTGCTGCTGCCCAACACTTGACTGCTGAGTGAAAGTTTATCGTAGAACAGCCAAAATATCCTCACAGACTGAGTTCAAAAGCAACAATGAGTACACGGGAGCATAATCCAGCGACAGGAGAATTTTAGGTAGAAAGGCAGTTTGCCAATGATGTGTTAGCAGCGTGTGAAGTACTGGCACCTCTGAGTGTTAAGAATTAAAATGTACTGATGTGCTGCTTATTCTTCCAACAACTACAAAAGAACCTTTAGGGATTTTACATAAAGCAGAGTTGAAGACTAATGAAGTCGCTACTAAAGCCTTAAGATGACATATGGGCAGTTTTTAATCTAAGATACTTTTAAATGTATTGCTAAGAACCTTTGATTTGCAGCTTTCAAAAAAGAACTTCCCAAAACACTTCTCAAGCCTCAGATACCCATTATGGATCCACCTCTAGGTCCTACCTGTTTGTCTGCAGTTTGGAATGAAGTCAGCTCTTGCTGCACAATCACGCAAAGAGTGTCAATACTCAGACACTGGGAGCATTTGCCCATTTTTGGGGGTATTTGTGACTTAAGACTACAGCATTCATTACGTGTTTACAGTGTGAAATTAAGGGCAACAACTTCTTATTCACCTTCTGGTATTTCTGGTTCTATAATATTTTCCATTTAAATCAGCTTTTATTATTCATTGGCACTAAGCCCCCAACTCCACAGCTATGTGTCAGACTTTCAAATTCATGCAGGCCTTTATTAATTTAAATCCCATTCACAGGTAATGTGGATGCCTAAGGACCTTTCCATACTGGTACATCCAGAGCAATATCATGTTCTGTGCTGTGCAGGTGTAAGGCTCTTAGATCTCATCAGCAAGATTATTGACTAATTCTAGGAGGTACTTAAGCAGATGCGTATCTGCTCATCTTGAATGGGGCTAGTCTGGCAATTATAGTTCCACTCATGCGTGCTGGAGATGGCTCTGCTGCACTTGCCAAGATTACACTGCATCCACAGCACAGTTGGAAAGCAAAGGCACTTCCCCAAACACCGAGTGTGCATAAAGACATCCTGCTCCTTGTGAGTAAAACAACTTTATCCCCTCCTGTAAGAGGCAGAAGAAAAGGAGAACGACACTCAACTCAGTTTGCAAACCAGCCCCTCACCTCCACCCCCACACTCATTCTTGCTTTTCCAGTCTTTTCCTGTTCCCCATTGGGAACATACCACTGACAACTATTTCAGTCCTTGGCACCATAAAGGGAGTTGCCTTGGAAAAGTGATCTTTCCTTTTGACTCTGCTCTTTCATTCTTCTCCTATCTGCCAGCTCATTAGGAAGCTTGTCCTTGCTGTATGTCTATGACCTCTCACTCCAGCCATCAGCTCTTTGGATACCTTAACCACAGGCTGAACTCAAATGGAAATACCCTTTTAAGTCCACTGGACTTCATTTTTTTTGCAGGGGCTCAGATGAAACCCAGCTGCATTTTCACTCTGGATCATGGATAAAATGTCTTCCATTGGATAGACATTTTAAAGCTACCTCCATCCACCTGAATTCAAGTGTGGTCTCACAGGTTTAAGCTCCCTTTCCATTAGCCATCACCCACAGTTTTCACAATGAAGTGCTGGCATGTTCCTTCTTGTACGAAAACTCCTCCACCCTTGCCTATTCCCACCTGTCAGTGTGCACTTACACAAGGGTGCTGACCCAGACTCCAGGGGAGGCATTGCAACAACCCTGCCATTCTTAGCCCGCACCAACCACGGTTTCAGTTTTATAGGAAGCAATCCCAACACAGCAGAATGGTTAAGTAAATAAAAAGCAGCAGTCAGCCAGGCTTGAGACAAAAGGATCTTCTGAACTCCACTGCCTTCATCTGACTCAGAACCCCATGCTTTGATAGAAAGGTTAGAGGAAGCATTAACCCATTAGAAATTGATGAAGCGGAAGAGAGAGGCTTTCTGTACATCTCCAGCTTCCGCTCCACACTTCGCTGTCAGAGACTCTGTCGGTTTTATTCGCTTCTTGTGGCTACACTTCAAAGCTATAAATCTCTCTTTTTATTCACTGGGCAGCTGTATCAAAGGTTTTAGACACAAGGAAATGAGCTATTTTGACTGCCCACCTTTGCCTTTCAGTGCTCCAATGTCTGGAAATTATAACTATGCAGCATCAGGAAGCAAAAACAACAACAGAAAAAGCCCAGACTTCTCTGAGCAGTTTGGGTGGCCAAGGACAGCACAGTTATTTTTGAAAGTCTTTGTTTCAGACAACTTCCAGCTACAGCTTGGTTTACATTGTGCTGCAGTCTCTTATGCCCGCCTGGAATTCACATGCAACTGATACCAGTAATTTACAATAGCTCTTTGACATAGTTTGAGATGCAATGTCAGCCCATTAGCTTTATGTATGAAGCAACAGTAGCAAGATGGCAACCAGACAAGAACCAGAGTAAGAAAACCATTTGAGTTGAATCTTGGCTCCAACAAAGCACAAGTCTCATCAACTTCAACAGGGCCAGAATTTAACTGCAAGCCACTCTTGGAAGTGAGACAAGAGAGAGTATGTGGTAAAGGGAACGTAGGAGGAGTGGAATGTAGAGGGGGGAAGGAAGAATCCACTCTAGGATCTTCTAACAACTGCATTGATCAGAGGACGCTTTCAGAGCTATTGAAAAGTCACACAAGGCCTACTAAACCCACTTTTATTGTTGAGAGCTCTCACGGAGTCTTTACAATTCAGTGGCAATTAAGGCAAAAGAAAATCCTGGACATCAAAAAACCCACTCTTCACATTATATGATGACAATTGTTTAGTTCTAATAGTTTTCTTATCTAGTTCTTCAAGCCTTACTCTGCAACTCTGGGAAAGCTGACTAAGTCAAGCCATGCAGAACACAAAGGAAAAGTTTTGTGCAGTGCAGCGACTGAAGTGACCTACAGATGGAGAAGTGACAGCAAAGCTGGAGCAGGAATGCAGATCAGGAACATATGCAAGAACATGTCTGCACTTGGTCAAATGCACTGCTGAGAAATGAGGCAATTTTGTCTGAAGACAATTGTACTTCCAGAACATGAAAGCAAAGAAAGGGTTCATTGTGTAGCTTTGGAAATGCAGTTGTTTCATGAAAAAAGATGAGTTCTAATAATAGTAGAAGTGGCAGAGACCCAGTCTGAAAAAACTCTCAGATCCTACTATAAACAAGACTTTCATTTTGAATTCAGGCATCTTCCATTTTTAATACAACACTGCTGCTGCAGCATCTACTTTGTTCTCTTCCATAGAACACTCCATATTCAAGAAATCCCCCAGCCACTGCTCCATGACTGTGCTGGGATAGGGCCTAAAATTACAGGTACTGCAACGCAACAGTACCAAATGAAGCAGGCCACATGATTCATCTCAAGTGATAACTGCTTTTCTGGAACTAGAATTAATAGGACATCCCAGGTATATTTAAAAAAACACAAGGAGGAGATCTGCACAGAGAAGTTCCCAAGCTATGCACTCTTCACCAATTAAAACTAAAGCACAGCACTGTGCACACTTCTACAGGGCCTTTCTCTCACGAGGCGTGAAGCCCATTTCATTCCTGCATGGCTGCCACCTTTCCAAAGCAGACTACAAGAAGCTGCTATAAGACTTCTGTAAAATGGACCACAGTGCTGCTGCTTCCTTGCTGAAGGAAAAGGCCTGTTGTGTCAACAAAAGCTTTACGAGTTCAGATTCACACTCTCTCCTGTGGCTTTTACCACACACACTCTTAAAGCCTTAGGTTGAAATAGAGCTGATTTTGCCCACCTCCTTCAGTAACAGTAGGCAAAAAGCAGAACAGCTCATGTGCCAAGAGACCCTGCACAGCTTTCTCTAGCCACAGGAAAAGCTTAGCAGAATGTTTCTGAAACCAGCCAAAGACATTCCAGGAGAAAGATCCCCACCCTTGATTTCCAGCCAGTTCTGCCAGGTGGTGTCTGGTAAATATTTTTCCAGCCCCTGCATATAAACCCCCAGACATCCAACTCCCAAGGAAGAGCTTGTAGTCACTCTTATTTCTCATCTACAGTCATTACGTGGATATCGATATCAAATCTTATGCAGATTTTAAGTTTTTTTCTTTTTTTTTAAAGCAGTACATTCACTTTTGAGAAGTACTTAGTTTATAGAGAGATCACGAGTGAACACGACTTAGGCTTCTGAATATTACTCCTAATTAAAAAGAACAAAACAAGACCAAAACACCAAACAAAGAAACCTGAAGAAATCCCTTGGCTTTTACTCTCCCAAAGGAGAAAGAGAGAATTAACAGCATCTATTTTTATGCACCAAGCTGTTCGTGCCTAGGTGAGCGAGCACTCACCCTCTGCAGGCAATGTGAGCGAGACAGGCTGCTGCTGAGCCTGGAGGAATTGCTCCAAATTGTTCGGAGGGGAGAGCTTTTCCCTCTCCTCGTGCTCTAACTCACAGCAAGCTGGTGAGGCTCCCAGAGGCCTTTCAATGCCTGGGACACAGAGGTGTCAGAACTAAATAAGCCAGCGGAAGGAATACTTACTCGTGGAGTTATCATTGTAATCCCACGCCTCAACGAGCAATGTGTAGGATCTCTGCAAAAGAGAAATAAGAGTTAGTTTCAAAGCCACACATGACTAAGGAAAAAAAAAACAAACCTGACAATAATTTTAATTAAAAAGAAAAATTCTGGTCTCTGCCCCGAAGCAGATACTTGAAAACAGAAATAGGTAGAAGATTATGCTTGAGACAAACATGATCTCCTTCAAACCCCATAAGCTACCTTATCCAGTCTGACTTAGAAGACCTTTCACCTTGGATAGCTCATCTTTGTCATCATTAAAGCATCTTATGTACTTAACCAGGAAGTACAGCCTTTGACACTGCACTCCAGCCGAAATAAAGCGTGTAGGGAACAACTGCACATGGAAGACAGAAAGCACTGGGATAGCACAGCAGCAGCAAAAAACCCAAAACGAAACCCCCACTCTCAAAAACTGCTTCAAAAGAATTTTAGTTACAGAAACATAGTCTTGATGTCCCTTCCCCCAGCCATCCTGAAAGCAAGAAGTGTTGCTAAGATTACTGTGCCCTGCCTTGACAGCGCAATCTCCAGGGACTTTGCTTTTCAGCACCCCCTTTGAAAGCTTTGTCTGCATGAGGGCCATCGCAGCTCCCACAAGTATCAGGTAACGGAGGGAAGAACTGATGGATATGGGAAGGGGGTGGGGTGAGAGAGAAGCGTTGTAAAACAAAGGCTAAGATCAGCCTCTTTGGAAGAGCAGGCAAAGGGAAGCCGCACTATCCACCCGTGTCACTTTTACAGATGCTCGAAGCTGCCAATGCGCTCTGTAGCACTCCAGCAATAATAATCATAAGCATAAACTGACTGAAGTGACTCCATGGGCTGGAAAGATGCCAGCTATTACATCTAAGCCACCTTTATCTTCAATCCTAACTTGAGAACAAGACCCATTAAAACATCTCCTCCTCCAGCTCTACCCCGAGATATTATTATCCAGGCTGTATCTTTCAAAATTGCCATTTAGCCAGCCACATCCAAACTTACACAATGATTAAAAACCAAAACAAAACACCTCCTCTCCAGAAGGGAAAAAAAAAAAAGCAGAGGAAAAAAGAAGCAGAAAATACGACTTGCAAAGTAAAAAATATAGTAATAACTACAGATAAGGCAATAAATGTAACATCTTTCTGGAGAGCAGAACAATAATAGTACAAATAAAAACTCTGTGAAGAGTTTTGATGCTTTGCCATAGCAGCTGTGCATTGCAAGGTTTATTTCTCCTTCTCTGTGTCCATGCTCAGTCACAGGCTGCTCATTTGTGGTCTGCAGTGCTTCGCACCCTCTCTGTAACAGAGACCAAAATACAGTTCCGAGAGTGAGCTGCTACAAGGTGCATGGGGGTAAGGCAGACCTCAGATTCCTGAAGAGGAGAGGAAACAAAAAAGGAGGAGAAAAAAAAAAAGAAAACGAGAGTTGGAGCAGACTGCTTTCTCACGACTGGACACAGCATGAGCCTCTGAATGAAAACCCATTTTGTGATGGACACTGGCTTGCTGTATAGCCTAAATATGTTTCATATTCAAAGCAGACCAGAATTCCATTCCGTTCACTGATAACTGTGGGAAAATGCTTCCAAAAGTAAGCAAAGCTGGGCAAGCCAAGACATGCACCCAAACTTCTATGCAGAAGCTCCATTGGCCCAAACCATTTTTGGTTAATATTTCATGAAAAGTTATACGCTGCTTGTTTCTATTCTAGACCAAGTCTGACAACTTGAAAGAAAGTCTGAAAATAAAATAAACCAAAATGCAACTCGATCATATAACAGCACTTAAAACAGATTTAAGAAGTCCTTGCACAAGTCAGTAGTGAAAAAAAGGAAAGAACCAAAACAAACAAACAAAACCAGAATAGAACTCCTGAGCCATATTACAGATGCAGATTGCACTATCTTGGGTGCTTCCTCAGTGGTTTAATTAACGACATTAAGCAGCACAAGCTCAACATGTTACTGCAAGCTTGAAAAAAAAATTATGATATAGAGAATGAATTATGGCAACTAGCACTACTTCCAATAAAGTTAAGGATGTTTTCCTTTCGGCCTTGCATAATTGTTTTGGAAGATATTTTGTCTAAACTCATAGCAACAGTTCCCTGCTGGTTCTCAGGACTGTTTACCAACACACCTAGCCCTTAAGGAAAGGAAAGGCTGAATCCTAGCTGTGAGTGCTACTGTTGCTAGATACTTGTGTGACCACTTTCCACTACCACACAGGAGTTTGTTTAAGAGAGAGGAGATGCTTGAACTTAACTAGATGGAAAGAAAATGCAGGGGGCACAGACCTATCCTGGCAATTTCCTTGTTTCTAAGCACCCCCTCTCATCTCATCTAAATATTTTAAATGAAGAATCCCTATCCTGAAAAGGCATGATACAAAGAATGGCATTTGCTTGATTCTGTCCCTCTCAGCATGGAGAAAAGAAAAAAAAACCTCAAGACTTTGTGTTCAAAATGGGACACTTTTAAACAAAAGCCACACAGACACCCAGAGCCTCACACCAGTAGCAAACCCCCCTCAACAATCCGAATATCACATACCTCTAGCTAATTCCCTCAGCCCCCCCGCCCCAAAAAGCAGTTCTGTGCAAAGTTGCACTGTTGAGATTTTTAGAAGTGCATATCATCCCCACTCTATAGATCAAGGATTCAGATATCTCAGGAATGACTGCTTACAGTGTGGAGGTTTAAGTTTTCCCATGCCCATAGATGACCTCTGCCCATCTTTGAATAAATATATGTATCCAGACACAAGAATTCCACATCATGCACCTTATTCCATCAAAGCGATGTCCTAGGCAACGAGGCAGCAGTGAACTTTCCAGAGTCACACCCAATTAGCCACTGTAAACCTGAGCTTGACCAGAAGGCAGGGATTCTGGCTTGAGAGGAAAGGCAGCTTGAAAGGAACAGCAAGTCCTTACACTTTGCAGATCAGCCCAGAGGACTGAAAGGCAGCACGGCCAAATTTAAGCAAAACTTCTGTGAGTTAAGCTAGGAGACGTTGGAAATGGTCAAGTTCACACTCCAAAAAACAAAGTGAGCACCAGTGTGCAAGAGCTGTTTTCCTCAATGACAAGACACCGTGTCTTGATCCACTGATAATACAGCTCAAGAGATTGTGAAGACTCAAAACCCGTCAGAAACCCTTCCTTTTAAGGGTCTGAAAGGGCAATGCAACCTCCTTTCTGATTATTTAAATGAATCCCGGCAGCTGCAGGTAAACAGGTGTTTAAGGCCCTCTGCTTGATTACCTTCTTCCCTCCCTTCATCCAGACATCCACCCAAAAGAGGTGTTTTTGTACTTTGGCTTCTAAAGGCACTGTGCAAGTCAGTGGGCTGGAGCAAGATTAAAACATCCAGCTTCTTAGTGAAAGCACTGCCTCTGTTTTCAAAGGGCTTGCAACTCGTCAAACTCCTTTCCCTCCTATCCTTGTGGTTAAAGCATGCAAGAGCTTTGCTGAGCATGTGAAACCATGACTAGACAAATGCAGTGGGAAGTTTTGCATTCAGAGTGCTGCGCCTGCTCCTCCTCTGCCAAACAAGGCGAGCAGGTTAAACCCAGCAACCTCCTCACGCTCTGCACAGCTGTGAGGACCAGTTTGAGAATGGTGCTCGCACACACCCTGTCTGCATTCAAGGAGGATGGTGAGGACACTGGCACAGCAGGCCACAGCTCACTGCCAAGGAGTCCAGCAACAGCTGGAAGGGGGTGAAATAAGGAAGAGGGAAACTGAGGCATGTTTCAATGTGCCCAATGGCCAGGGAGGAGGGCACCTCTCAGCAGGGTTAAAGCTAGCCACAAACTCACTTCCCCTGAACATCACCAGGATTGTCACTTCGGTACCCCGTCACTCCACGACGACACCATACAGATGCATCACAACATTGTGCCGTGGTCAGTCAACTTTGACAACTGAATATCCTTCAAAGGAGTTAAAGGCAACTGATTCCTCACCCAGAGGACATGTGAACGTACTCCGGAAAAGGAGGAAAACCACCTAACCCTCTTAACCTTTTGTGAAATGGAACATCATCAGGAAGCTCTTTGGGACAGCCTACGTAAGGACAAGGCAACACCCTACAAAGCTGTTACTCCCTTAACCCCATGTATATAAACACAGCCCAAGCCGTGGCAATCTCATGCCTCAAAGCCCACGGCCAAGAGCTCGGCTGAACCCCGAGCAGGCAGCCCAGCCAAGAGCCTCATCAGAATATGCCCACACGAAAACACAGCACGCTGCTCCTTTAGGCTTCCTTCTGAGTAGTTCCTTTGTTGCTGTAAGTGCCAGTAAACTCTGCACTGCCACAGAAAGGAGACATGAAAACAAATTTAACCATATTAGCAGCTTCCAGGAGAGACTTGCCCCCCATTCTGCCTTGGCACAGGAAAGGCAGTAACCGAAGTCAAGACCTTCGCTGCAGTACAATGGCCACCCTCCCGCCAAATGATGAAGGACACAAAAGTACCGCTATCCAAACTATGCATACGCTTAAGCATCCAGTAAACCAGGCTGATCTCTGATCTGGCAAGCCTGCTGGAATAATGAGTATCCTGTGAATACATAATGTGCTGAAGTTGCCATTGTGTGAAGTAAGTCCATGGTTTGTCTGGGAGCCGAGCAATGCTGAGTCTACTGCTGCTTCCTGTTGCTTGTCCTGTATTAGCATTATTTTTGGATAGGCCCCATTATGTTCTGTAATCCTCACTGCAGTCAGTATGGCCACGCTATTGTTCTTGGTTAATATTAGCAGTCAATGCCTCTGTCTGGGTGGCCGGACTACAATGTATTCCAATCATAAAACTAGCATGCATTAACAGGACAATGTACTGGGCACAGTGGGGAGACTTGGGGTCTTCTCTCCTCCCCTCCTTTAAAAAATAAAAAAAAGTAAAAAAAAAAAGTATAGCAGCTTCCTTTTTTCCTCTCTTTTTACACTAATGATTTTAAGTGATCTCAGCTACCAGGGTGCTTCATACAACAGCAGCATTTTAATCAGCACCTTATCTAGTTACGGAGTTATTTTCTCACGGAGCCCCACTTGTCAAAGAGCAGCAGATAGGCCAAAATGTCAATGGTTGCTTTCAACCTTCCCCAACAAGCAGATTACCTGCCCTTATCAGTCCCCCTACCTGTTTAAAGCATCCCACTGATAATTAAATGCACCAGTTACAAAAGGGTGGCAAGGTTAATAGACAGAATACCTAGTAGCCAGCCAAGCAAAACAGTCAGGTTCACATGGAGCAAGCCTGAACAAGAAGCCTTTCTACTTATTTACCTAAGTGCCTAAGAACTGGGTTGAGCTGGTAAAGGACTCTGAAAGTTTGACTATTTACAAACCACTTTAACCACTTCTATCCACTTTTTGCAGTTTCTTCTGAACACTACAAGAATAATGAGTGTAATTTACACTGCAGAGTAATGACCACAGAACCATGAGCTCCACAGACAAACAAGAAAAAAATGCAACAGCTTCTAGTTTTGACATCTTTCTCCTGTGTTAAGACACAGGGGTTACCAGTTAAATTATTAGAACTGAGTCAATTAACATATAAAACTTCTGTTCATCAAGAGAAATTCAAAGGCAAGCTTAGTTTCAGTTTTCAAAACCAATCCTGTCATTTGTGTTATCTACAGAGATACTTCTCCCTATCTACAGAGAAGTACTTTTAAGAACTGTAGCTTACGGCTTTTGCTTTGCAAGGCATCACAACTCCATTAGGACTGAAGCTGGAATAAACAGCTCAGACCCAAGTTCACCAGCTTTAGAACCAGTTGACTTCTACTCCAGCCTCCAGCCCACCGGGAAGCGATGTTTCCTTGAGCGAACTACAACTTTAAGCATAAAGCATCAATTTTATGCAATTCATTTTCAGCCATGCTGACTTCCAGCTGCATAAACAAGCTGACAGTACTGGATGTGTGTAGTCTGAGAAAGTTTAGGAAAAAGCTTCAGTGCCAGGCCCAATCCAGCTGCCACTGAAGTAAAACTAGAGTAGGCCTTTATTATACAAGAACAAAAATTCTTGGAGAAGGCAAGATGAGGATTTATTTTTAGACATATTATGTTAATATAGTCAAATGGATTTACTTCATCAGGAAGATGAAGTTCTGAACTGGCTGGAACATAAAAAACTCTTTAAACATGTAAGAAGTCCAAAACCTCTGAATGGCTGCATCACTTCTCTGCAGTCCTGGGAAAAAAAACAGCCTTGTGATGCTAATTATGCTTCAGATGTCACTTAATACTCCCAGCTCCGTTTTAAATAGTAATCCTAGGCCAAACATTGTACTTTGAGTGCTAAGATTTATTCTTATATTATTAATTCAACAATAAATGACAGAGTATGGATTTGATTAATATGCATTTTGTTTTATAAAAATTTCTTCTCATCTGCCCATGCTCCAAGATGACTTATCATGCATTGTTCAAGAAAAGCTTGAACAATATCTAGCATTTACTTCCATAAGTTTTCAAGAAGTTAACTGAAGGGAGAGAAGAAACAAAATCAAAAGCCAAATTTTAGTCTTATGACTGTGACATAGTGGGCTTAAAAGGAGAGAAAAAAAAGCAGATGAATGTAGTGGTATTTTTTCTCAGATTCAAAAGGCTGTTACTTTAATATCAGCTGTAGATTAGTATTTTGGAAGCCTCTTGCGTCAAGAGAGAGGGAAAAAGTTTACAAAGCTTAAAAAAACACTAAAGCTCTTTCACTATATCTCTCTAGCCACAGAAAACAATGCCTACCCAGAAAACGTATTTTACATCTTCAAGAATCAGTGCCACTAAGATTTGTCATTAAAAAGGGGCGAGGCTGACTATTTTATTTTTTTAGGCTAATGATTTTTATTTTAAGGTTGAAATAAGATGTTCAAAACTCTTTTTAATTGTATTTTATGCTAAACTCACTGAGATGCTGGAGGGTTTTTTTCCACCTCAGTAGTTTCCTGGTGTGTTGGTGCAATTGGCCCCAATATTAAATAATTACAAGGAGCATAATTTCAGGATAAACAAGCTGTTTGAAATTGGACCCATGCATACCAAAGGAATTGCCAAGTTTGACCTTCTTACTCAGTCTCGCCAAATCCCCAAAAGATCTTTCTTTACATAAAAGCAAAGTTTAGTGTTAAGTTTTGCTTAGTTAATTGATGCTCAGCTCCCCGAAGGTGCAGCACACATCACGCCTGGGGTTCTTTAAGAAAGGCCAGAGATTTGATTCATGTGAGAGAAGAGCATGTGTCTGCCTTGAAACAAAACTTGTTCAGACAGACTTTGACAAGTGGAACATGGAAATGCTTTTGTTCCACACTTTTTTATATGGCTTCATAAAGCCAAGCCTGCCTGTCAAGAAAGTCAATGAAGTCTCAAAATGAATGTACGAAGCAAGCCTAGGTGCATTTTATTTTTTTTAATTATCATCACTATTGTTTCAATTTACTGAAGAATTACCAGCTACTGCAGGGGCAGCTTTCTGATCCACTCCAGTTCCTTTATGCTGGTCTGCTGCCCTGTTTCCTAGCAACATACTCAAACCTCCCATCACTTAAATTAATTTATGGCCCACCGTCCCCACACCCATTACTCACAGGGGTACGTATCAAAACTGACAAGAGCAAACCACATAAGTTATTAATAAGACTCTGACACTTCAAATCTACATTACAACTGCAAGCTCCCTCTAACAATACTCTTAAAGCACCCCATTCTCCCTCCTTCCTCTCCTGCATGATGAATAAAGGCCTCTAATGCAATACAACTATTTTTCACAAATGGCATAAGGGGGCAGCTTGACATGGGAAGAGGCTTTTTCTTTTTAATTTTTTTTTTTTTAAAGTAGTCAAGGCAACAAGACTTCTGAATGTTACTGACTCAAGCTGGAACATCCAAGAAAAGCCTCCCCCAGAGAGTAGAGCACAATTCAGAGAAGGGCATGAATTTTCAAGTGCAACATGATTAACATTTTGGTCTACCTCTTATTACCTCTACTATAATTTTCAGCTGAATGTATTCAAAAATACCTCTGATGATCAGCCACATGAGTAAATGCAATGTTAATCTCAAGCTCTTAGTGAAGTCAACAGTATTCACTCACCTAAAGAGTTTTTTAAGTTCTGAAATTTCAGCATCAGATTAGAGCTGACTAAATTAAGTTTACCACTTTATCCATAGAGCTTTGAAAATGCCTGAAATGATTTGTGTACACAATTTTAGTACAAATAAGAGCTTTGCCACATTAGATATTCTTTTGTTCAAATCCCATTTGGAAGTCACAATGGCTAGCATAAAAGCTGTGTCCTGTGGAAGCTAAAGCTGAGAAACAGGCTTGATAATTGCACACGGACTATCATCAGAGTCTCAAAAAGTGCATTTCTGCCTGGGAAAACGCAAGAAAATATTCCAAAATTCCAGGCTTATGAACCAAGTGTCTCAAGTTGTTGAGTTTCACCCATTTCAAAGGCTGCACTGGAGTTTTGCTGCTGCTGCTCCAGGATTCCAGTGCTGAAAGAGATTCAGCAGGACAATAGAAGCATTTCTTTTACTAAGATGCGGGCAGGCTTAAGAGACCTCTCTCAGGGTCCCCACCCCCCCAAACCCACCCTGTACACACAGACTTCCCTTCCCAACTCTACGAAGAGAGAGGCTGTTAGAAGGAACATGTTTCGTTTTCACACCATTTTTATATGCATACATATAGACTCAAGGCACTCAAATTACTGGGAGCTAGTTTAAAAAAATCCTTGATGTACCTGGCTTCTCTGACAAAAGTCAAAATCTGCAACACAAGCACTACAGCCACTGGCAGAGCTTCAAATACCTCAGATTTTTACAAAGCCCTTTATCCCTTTGATGGCATATTTGATAACAGTTTTATCTCATTTCATGTTAGGAAAAAAAAAGAGAAAGAAAAGAAAGAAAGAAAGGACAGACTTGTACTTCCAACAGAGAATACTTTTGTTAACTCTGCTATTGTACTTTGTAATACTATCTCCTTAAAAACGGAGACTTAATTTCTCCCTTGTGCCTCTTCAGCCCTCGATATTCCAGAAGTCCCAACTGACAGAGGAGGCAGGTAGGAGGCAGCACAGGACATTTCAAGAACACATGGCTGCCTGCAGCACTTGGCGGCAGGACTACAAAGTGGGTGTCTACACCACAACTGGAGAAGGAATGTTTTTGGGGCGGGCTTTCCTCCCCCCAGCAGAAGTCCAGGCTCTCCCAGCAAACAGTCCTTATCTGACTATGAAGGGCCAAGCTTTGGAGGGTCTAGGCATGCTTCCACCTCACCAGCAGCGATAGTGGCAGAGGATAGGAAATGAGATTCACCCCTCCCCTGCATGCACATTCAGGGGCCTCCTCCCCTCCCAAAAATGACCTTAGGCATCTAGGTTAGGATGACTGGATTTACAAAACTGCTGAGCATCAACATACCCCAAGGCAGTTAGTAGGAAATTGTCTGCTCAGCGCCTTTGGAGAAGGGGTGTGGGGGGGAACAGTTTTGTTTCCTAGGTGATCTCAAAATAAAGGTTTTAGGAGCAGAAATTTGGGAGCTTTCAGCATTCGTACCACAGCATCCCAGAGAGGCACCTCAAAAGCCAGACAGGAGCCCCCCAGATCAGTCACCTCCAGCACTGCTGGGCACAAAAACCGTGCAGCTCCTGCCATCCGAGGCCATGGCACTCTTCCACGTCCACAGATCCTGTGGCCCTGGAGCTTGCCTCTGTGGGTCTGTCCTGCGTGATGGACACTTTGGAAAGATGGTCCTCACTTTCTGTGCAGGGAGCTGAGGGCTCCTCTGCAGAGCTGACCATCACAGCTTCAACCCTCCTGAGCACTCCAGAAGAAACAAGCAGCAGTGATGTCTGAGTATTTTTTCCACAGCCAACAACAAAGCAGGATCACTGATGCAGGAAGGGGTCACCCATCCTCCATCTCTCCATTCTACAGGGCTGACCAGTATTTACTAGGGTGGACGACGCTGGAAAAGTGCCTGGCAAAAAGCCCCACCTCCTCGAGCCACCGAGTTTTGCACACAACTAGAGGGAACCCAGAGTCTCTGGACCACAGAGGCAGGTAGCCAAGAAAAGGTGCACTGTGGGGAGGAGTGAGTGAAGTGCACCAGAAGCTAAAGCCAGGCTTTTCTCAGTCTTTAGCTTCTGGAGTCCACAAGCACCTCCAAACGCAGCCAGCTTCCCAGGGAAGCTGGTAACTACTTCACCAAGAACAGCAACAGCAGCTCCCATCCACAGTGAGCAGTGCGGTGAGATTTCCCCCGGGAGAAGCAGGAAGCCTTCCCAAACACGCTCCAGGGAAGGAGGCCAGCTATGACACACACTTTTCACACGGGATCCCTCTGCAGCCCCTAACCCACTGCTCTTCTGGCTTAAGCCCAAGACTTCACTGGTTAAGAAAAAAAAAAAGGAAAAAAAATGAACTTCTGACCCTCTAAGTCTCAAGAGACTTATTCATGCTGTAAAGTGCAGAGATACTGGGTTTACTTCCCTGACCCATTTAGATCCCCCTCACTGCACATCTGACTTTCAAATTTAACAGGCTGTGCATTGTGAGCCCCAGGGAACAAAAACAAAAACACCACTACATTTTACTCATTTCTGTGCTGCGGATTCCTGATGCTCTTGCCAAGGTGCCTGCTCTCTCCCAAATCCTGATCCCTCTTCCCCTGGCACAAGAAGTTAGAGTTCAGTTCACTAAGGACACCTCAAGAACCATCCAACAGACCCAGAGCAAGAGCAGCTCAAACAACTCACCGGCCAGGCGAAGCTGAAAGGGATAACGATCCGGTTCTTTTCATTATTCCGGTTGTACTTTAAATTGAAGGTATTCCCTCCAATGACAGGAGTGGATTTGGATCCGAAGCTGCAAGGACCGCCAGCAGTGACCCGCGATTGATACTCCTTCAGGCAAACTTTAAAATAGGTGTCACACTCGTCTCTGGTGCATTTTTTATCTCCTGGGTTTCGGGTGCCATCGCAGCAATTTCCATTTTGCAGTTCACCATTCACATTTTGCATGGATAAGATCTCCAACTCGAACTGTCCCGACGCTAAAGTCACCTGTTAATCCCAAGAAAGAACCGAAGGAAAAAAACAAAACAAAAAAACAAAAAAAAAAAAAAAGAAAGAAAGAAAAAAAAAAAAGAAACAAGAGACAGACAGTTACCTAACTTTTTTCCTCAAACACAATCTACAACTCTGAAGACAGGAAAAAGTCATTTTAAGTGTGCTTTCCAGAAGCACATGCAAAATATTAAAAATAAAACAAAGCCGACCACTCCAAGCTTTTCCCTATAAGACATGCATGAGAAGGGCTCATAAATCAGCCCAAATAAATAATGCCATTAATGCCAAAAAAGAACCTTAAGTGCCAGCTCCGACAAAACAGCGTGAGGAAGGCTTCCAAATGGTTAGGAAATAAAACTAAACCAAACCAAGAGTGCATACGGGAGGGGCAAACCCAGTAAAACGATGCAGCTAATAATGTATTGCCCGGAAAGGCACCCAACCACCCCTCTGCCTCCTCCGGGGTGCAGCTGAGCCGGGGAAGCCTGGGGCTGCCCAGCTGAGACTCAGATCCCACTCATTAATCACACCAGCAGTGCTGCTATTAAGTTTTTTCTAAAAAAAAAAAATAAAAAAGGAAAAAGGGGAGAAAAAGCGATTTCGGGGCGATAATAAAAGCGGTTTGCAGTAATCGCATTTCTTATTCCCGGGAATTAAGCCTTGCTGCAAGGAGCACTCCTGCGTCTGCCATCTCCACAGAGAAGTTACGGGCAGCAGCTCCGCGGCGGCCGGAGGAGCCGTGCAGAAGCGCCCGTCCGGGATCTTCCAAACCCGTGTCCCGCACGCACTACAGAAAAGCGCGAAAATGCCGGCAGCGCGCTCCGGGCGGCCGGAGCGGCCGCGTCCCCCGTGCCGTGCCCAGGTACGTACCTCGGCCCGCAGCGCCAGGAGCAGGGTGAGGATGGAGCACGCCGCCGCGGCTGCCCGCCGGGGCGCACGCATGCCGCCGCCGCCGCCGCGCTGC